>MJUT01055619.1:445064-462554 GCA_002080005.1 Gigantidas platifrons
TGCAGCGACCTACCCGATCTTTATTGTCCATTTACCCCTGATAACAAAAGATCTGCAGAAGATGCACACACACACACCAGATTCATTACCTTCAAAAAATGTAAAACTTGAATTTTCTGCATCAAAAATACAGGAACAAATACTTAGTGACACGTCATCTTGGGTCGGCAGTCTTACACAAAAGGACAAGTACATCATAGCAGGTAAACAGTGTTTAACATCAGATATCATTGAGGAAGTACATGACATCTTATCAAAACAGTTTACACTCGTTAGTGGCTTTCAGACACACTGCAATTCCCCTGCATACAACACTACACTAACGAAATGGGTTTCAAATAACAGTTTTACAGAAAAACGGGGTCCAGCCGTTCAGATTCACCACACAGGAAATCATCATTGGGTCACTTCGATTCTTACACATACAAATGAGTTATTTCTTTTGGACAGCATGTATGACAAACAAACTACATCTCTTGAGATACACTTGCTTCAGGTATATTCAAACAGTAAAAAAAGGTTGTTGACTAAGATTCCAGAGGTTCAAAAACAGACCAATAAAATTGATTGTAGGTTGTATGCCATTGCTAATGATGTAGAGTTTTGTTTCACGAATTTTTCTGGTGGTTTACATATTGAATTCAATCAACAACTCATGCGGGACCATCTCATTTCTTGTCTTGAAAAGTGCCAGTTTTCTGTATTTCCGAAGGTAAAAGTGTCTGAAAAGGTCAAGTGCAAGAGCAGTGTGGTTGAGTCAAACTGTGAATGTGGAAAAGCAGATTCTGTAGAGAACATGGTGGGATGTGATTGGAAAAGTGGTGTCAAAGATTGTAATGTTTGGAGACATTCATCTTGTGTTGGAGGGGTAGTTAAATGTAATTGGTATTGTTCTAAACACAGTTAATTAGTTGAAATGAAATTGCTGTGTAAACATCTCATTTGTAATCTGAACAGAAAGTACTAGTATGTCTTTGATAGTTTTGTGTTTTTAATTTTATTTTGATTCTATAATAAAAATGTTTTTAATAAAAACTGAACTTGCTTGTGCATGTCTTTTAATGTATTATTGCACTTGACCTTACCTTTTTTAGACACTTTTACCTTCGGAAATACAGAAAACTGGCCCTTTTCAAGACAAGAAATGAGATGGTCCCGCATGAGTTGTTGATTGAATTCAATATGTAAACCACCAGAAAAACTCGTGAAACAAAACTCTACAGCATTAACAATGGCATACAACCCACAATCAATTTTATTTGTCTGTTTTTGAACCTCTGGAATCTTAGCCAACAACCTTTTTTTACTGTTTGAATATATCTGAAACAACTGTATCTCAAGAGATGTAGTTTGTTTGTCATACATGCTGTCCAAAAGAAATAACGCATTTCTATGTGTAAGAATCGAAGTGACCCAATGATGATTTCCTGTGTGGTGAATCTGAACGCCTGGACCCTGTTTTTCTGTAAAACTGTTATTTGAAACCCATTTTTTAGTGTAATGTTGTATGCAGGGGCATAACATTGTGTCTGAAAGCCACTAACGAGTGTAAACTGTTTTGATAAGATGTCATGTACTTCCTCAATGATATCTGATGTTAAACACTGTTTACCTGCTATGATGTTCTTGTCCTTTTGTGTAAGACTGCCGACCCAAGATGATGTGTCACTAAGTATTTGTTCCTGTATTGTTGATGCAGAAAATTCAAGTTTTACCTTTTTTGAAGGTAACGAATCTGGTGTGTGTGTGTGTGTGTGTATCTTCTGCAGGTCTTTTGTTATCAGGGGTAAATGGACAATAAAGATCGGGTAGGTCGCTGCATGATGATCTGTCTTCTTGTATTGTGTCAAGGTTGAATTGGAGCTTCTTTTTTGATATTGGTGTTTTCCTGGACTTGTGTACATCCTTTTTATCAGTGTTTTTGGTGTGTTTGTGACAAATGCGGAATCTGGTGCTGGTTCTACGATCGGCTCATAGTCGTTTGGTCTAGGTTGCTTCTTACCTGATTTCTTTTCAACTCTTTTGCGTGTGTTTTTTGTAAGAAGTCGAAGGTTAACAACTGACCTTTTTCAATCGGTTCCTGACCTATTCTAATCTTAGCAGCAAGAATGTGGAAACAGGTGGTAGTAGAAGGACACTGACAACTAATTTGACAGACATCTCACAATTTTCGGAAATTTGCTTTTACTTTTAAGAAATGACATACTGAATGTCCGATTTTGAAGCTGAATTGTCCACTGTCCTGCCATGATTTCTCAAAAAGTATTTATCCAAAAATAATAAACTATACATATTATAAATCCTTGAGATATAAGCTTTAAAATGGTGTAAAATTTATTTGACAGAAAATTATTTACCCTACATTAATAAACTAAATATATTTATAATATGTATGATACCAGCTTTAAAATGGTGTAAAAAACATTTGATTTAAAAGTGTTATACGTAATCAAAACAAATATTTTGATACAAATTATCGTCATTTCCGCCATTGAAAAACACTGTCCTGCCACGAGTTAGGGTATCAAATGTCAATATTTAAAAAAAAATCTTTATATCAAATTAAAGCCATTAATCTCTTCTTTATTATGGAGTTTAGATCATGAAAATATCTCATTCCGTTCAAAAGTTATACATATAAACATACTGAAAAATACCTGTCCTAGTTTTACCTGTCCTGGTTTTAGACCTTCCACAGATTCCGAGACCACGGTAAAATGCCAGACCAATCGTAACTACTCGGCCATTCTCGTTATCCTTCCTTGGAAGGGTAGCGAGAATGGCCGAGTAGTTACGATTGAGACCACACAACTCGGTCCGCTGACAACTCGGACCATAAGCGAGGACTAGCTAGTCAGACCGTATGTAAAGACCACACTCGTCGCAACTTCGGCTTATTCGGTACCTTCATAAAACCTTGTCCGTATTACGATAGCTCCCATCAATTCTCTCTGAGGGACCGGTCATTATTTATCTCCCGGGTGACCGGCAAAAAAGTTAGGGGGGAGGGTTCATGAAAAAAATTGAAATTGATAGAGGGGGGGTCACTGCTTTTCTGGTTGATCAAGCAAGGGGTCATGATTTTTTAAACATACACTATAGATAAAATCTATTTGCCTGTAAAATGAAAATAAATATATTCAGCCGAAAAAAAATGACTCCTTGTCATACATTTTGCCAAATCTCAAACTGTCACTATATATAAATAAATGTATACAGTACATAGGAACGAGGCTTTCTGATTCACTACATTACAGTTCCAGAGTCAACCCAGAAAGACAGATCAATGCATGAAAATAGGATATGCAGTGTTCTCTCAAGGCCCATATAGCACCATGGTACCATGGTGCTATATTTTCTACCATGGTGCTATTTTGTGAAATTTTATAATAGAATGTATTAGGGCAATGCTGCTTTAATTTTCAGAAAACCAGTGCTACCTTAATTTCCATGGTACTATTTGAAAATCCTTGGGAGAACACTGATATGTTTTAGATATTCTTGACAAAACATGTTTTTGATAGTATATTTATTTTCAATGGAAACACCAAGATGGGCTTCCTTTCAACATCTCAAACATGAAAAAAACATGGTTTTAAAGGTAACTACTTAATTGCTAAAAACAAATCTGAAACACTTTCATAACATTAAAATTTCAATCCAGAGGAATACTAAAACTGACTACATGTAGGTAGTAATGAATTCATATGTATAATACTGCTTTTACATAAATTAAATAGTTCTGACTAGATTATGAAACTTGTTAAAATTAAATGCATCACAAAATAACAAAAGGACCTTTAGTTCCATTTCCTACATTTCATGAGCTACTATCCTTATTAAAAGGAATTTATAGCAACATATGTTATTAGAAGCCTTTCCACAATAAACAGGAAAAAGGGGGTCAAAAGATTTGAAGTAGATGAAAGAGGGGGGGATGGTTAAATTTTTTTAGCACAACTTAAAAGGGAGGGATCAGTTATGTTTACTCATTCCAAATTTACATTTTTCCGCCCCCCCTCTCTGGAGATAAATAATGACCGGTCCCTTCAAAATTATTTCCCCCACTTCTTGGAGAACTTGCGGAGGTAAAAATTAAAAAGCTATAAAAACGATCACAAATCATTTTTAAGAGAGTTATTGATTTGAAATGAGTGATTTATTTTCATCTTTATTGATATTTACAATAATTACAACAATTTTAAGTACATTTTTTTTACTGTTTCTAAATTTTACAAAAATCTTGTAAAATGAGTGTTGACAGAGATGGAGTGGGGCATAGCAGGAACGACAACTCTGGATAGAGAATGATGTTAAGACAAATCGGACCGTATCGGTGCGTCTTTTTACCATAGAACACCATAGAATACCACAGAACACCACAGAACTCCACCGAATACCACAGAACACTATAGAATTAGCACAGAAAACTTAAAATTCTATTAAATCCTCTTAAATATGTAAAAAAAAAATATTTGTTTAAATAGTTTTAATATATGTTCGTGCATTGGATTCCTACGACGTAACCTTAACATCGGATCAACAACAGTAAAACAAAATGCGTACACGTCACTAGTAAGACCAATAGTGGAATACGCCTCAAGTGTATGGGATCCCTACACACAAAAGGATATTCATACCCTAGAGATGGTCCAGCGTAGAGGTGCCAGATACGTTTGTAACCGACAAGGCAACAGATCAAGTGTCGATTCCATGCTTGAAACACTTAAATGGAAATCACTACAACACAGAAGATGTGATGTTCGGTTACATATGCTATACAAAATACACCACGAAGATGTAGCTATTAGCAAAGAGGATAGACTTATACCACCAAAAAGAACCACCAGAAACATGCATCCGCTATCTTTCCAAGTACCATCCAGCAGCAGCGACTATAGGAAGTATTCCTTCTTCCCAAGATCAATCCGAGATTGGAATTCACTACCTACAAACACAGCAGCCGCCACAACACTTGTTGCTTTCAAAGCACAAGTTAGCAAACTTCCACATTAGAAAGTGGAACTGTACATAGTTTTAATTACAGGGGCGGATTCAAGAGGGGGGGGGGGGTGCGCACCCGCCGCGCGCTCCCTCTAAAATTGGAAAAAATATGAATTTTTTGTGTAAAATCGTGATTTTTCACACGGAATACCCCCAAAATTTTCGCGCTTCCGTCCGCTCGGCGCGATTTTTTGTAAGTGCGCCCTCCCTAACTTGAAATCCTGGATCCGCCCCTGAATTATACATACTACTGACCCGTCAGTATTTTAATATTCTAAAATTTACATGCGTACTCCTATGGCATAATAATCAACTAGTTGATGGTGGCCATTAAAAAGGAAGAAGAAGATTGTAGTAGAAATTGATTAGTTTAACTAGAATTGTCTCTCTTTACAGACTATTTTCGGGTGAAATAGATATTGCTTTATAATATTGTTCAATATTTATATCTTTATAATTATTTATAATTATTTATTTATTTAAAAGACAATTATTATCTTTTAGTGAAAATGAATTATTTATTAAATGATAATATTACTTGTGACCAAAAATGTGATTAGGACATGATTTTATGTTCTCATAACATCGTCTATTACATATCATTTACACAAGGATTTATATAGTCTTACTATATATAAATCCTTGATTTACAGAAATAAAATTAATATAAAAAATTAAAAATAAATAATTTAAGAAAAAAATATTTAGAACTTATAAATTATGAAATTTCTTATAAACATTATGTATTATTATTTTTGTTTGTATAAGTTTCGTGGTTGTTGGAAAAGTTGCAAATGGGTGTCATTAAACAAAACATAAATTAAAAAAAATATATATCTTAAAGATGACAATATGTAATACATTTTGTATCAAGTTGTCTTTCATAAGTATAAAAATTAAACAAAATTAAACTGTTAACAGGATTTTGTCAAAATTGGGTTTTGTTGTCCATTAATTCAAAGTTTAATTTTTTATACATGGCATTTTTGTGGTTATAGGGAAATTCGAAATTTTAACAATGTAAGAGAGATTTTTGGAAGTTAATTCTTATTCCATAAATTTATATCTTTTTGTAATTCTATCTAGATTCAGGAACCAATCGTGAATTTGACCAATGAGATTAACAGGAAATAAAATACTGTCCAATGATATCTACAGGAAATAAAATGTTGTCCAATAATATTTACAAGAAATACCTGTCATTTCAGTAATTTATGGTCTCAGTTTGCAATTGTTATATGGAAAACTTGAGAAATCTTTAAAATGACAAAATTTCTGCTTAGAGTTTTTCTGTGAGATTTTTTCAGCCAGTCTATTCCGTTTAGGAATATCATGAGATAAAAATCACATCAAAATCTTTTGCTCAGAAATTTGAGTTGAAATTATCTTTGGGTGGCCCATTTTCAAAGTTATGTGTAACACCCCCATTTTCTATCAACTTAGATATCAAATTGAAAACTAAGACAACAATAATTATTGATGGTCAGAGTAGTCTATTCATACGGTCCGACTAGTCCTTGCTTACGGGCAGACTAGTCCTCGCTTACGAGCCGACTAGTCCTCACTTACGGGCCGACTTGTCCTCGATCGCTTCCCAAACACCACAGACTTGAAAATATGAGAGAGTTCTAACGGGCGTTTTGATTGGCTGAACAGATTTGACGACCTTCTCCTTTTTCATAAAAAGTTATGTAGAGTCTAGAGATGTTCCGAAAAAGTTGTCCCAGCATTTGTCCTACTTCCGATTTTCACGCCATTTTGTTTTGGTTCGTGTAGGGCACCTCAGCAGTTCGATGGCATACACTAACAATTTGGGTCTCTTTGGAAAGGAAAATTACCTGGCTTTCAACTGGACAGTGAAGACATTTTTTTTTGTAAATATTAAGGCGTTCTGAAGTTACGATCAATTTAACACGACCACTTAGAAAAAAAGCAAGCAAGTGAGTTCCTCCCCTTGTTGTACATATGTATATAGTTATTTTTTCGGACGCACCTAGCCCCTGTGATTCTATCCGATTTTAAATAAAGCTTATAATTGTATTGTTTGCTTGATGGTGTTTAACGCCACGTTCAACAATATTTCAGTTGTATCGAGGTAGTCGGTTGAATATTGGTGGGGAAACAGGAAGATCCGGATATGTTTTTTAAAAGCCACGCGCGTCCTGATCGAGATTCGAACTCACAACACCAGTGGTGATAGGCACTGATTGCATAGGTAATCCAACTATCATACGTATGCGATCACGGCCACAACGTTCTCCCTCCACCATTCATTTAAGTATTCAGTTCAAAGCTCTTATTAGGTCTTACGTTCAAAATAAACCCAGTAGTTGACCAATAAAATCTACAAACGTCGTTTCTCGTGTGATTTCTCATTTGAAAGTTATATTTCGAATACACAACACTACACGGAATAGTTATAGTAGTACAACGTGTTTCCTTCCCCTAAACTCTTAATCCCTGTTGGTGACAGTGAATACGTACACAAGCAAACCAATGGTAACGATATTTACTAATTTTAGTACAGGCGCTCGGGTAGACTCTGTGATTTTCGTTATTTCATTAAAACTATATATTTTTCCTTTTAGTGCCTCTATTATAACCTTCTCTACGCAGAATAACCTAATTTTGACGTATTTTACACATTTTGATACAACCCAATTTTTTTTTACATTACAAATACTATAAGATATTATAGTATTTGTAAAAAAAAAAATGGGTTGTATCAAAATGTGTAAAATACGTCAAAATTAGGTGATTCTGCGTAGAGAAGGTTATAATAGAGGCACTAAAAGGAAAAATATATAGTTTTAATGAAATAACGAAAATCACAGAGTCTACCCGAGCGCCTGTGAATTTTAGTAATGAAATAGTTTTGTTTAAAACTGTTAAACATAATAATTAGCTTATTACCATCTTAATTTAGACCGTGTATTTTTATTTTTATTTTTTTATGTGATAAAATCTTAAAACAAGAAGAGAAAATACAAATAATCTTGATCAATGACAATATGTTGTCCTAGATACAAGACATACTATTTACGGTAAACATGAACTGAATATCGCATATATCGATCTGTAGGAGAAAGGGGTGATATTATAATTATTTCAGATTGCTCCGGTACATTGAATGGATGGTAACAGAAGTTTTTGTTTAATGCCATGTAGAGAACTTAAGACAAAATACTTAGTGTACTACATATTAAAGGGATATTAAAGCTCGTTTTAACATATATTTTCTCAACTCGTGACGAAGGTTGTTTCTTTTCAATTTAATTGTAAAAACAATCCAAAAATACTTTTCACGCCCATATAATCCCTTAATATCGTTAAAATATCACTTAAAAGGGTCGAAATTAATTGTTATCCAGGAAGCAAAAATTCAATTATTGGAAAACCCCCGAGAAAACCGCAAGATATGACAGAATTATCTACGAATTATGTCACTTTTACAAAGTTTCATTGATAAAAACCGGGTTAATATCATTTATTGAACCAATTGCACGTTTTCATGAGATACAAAAAATTACCAAAAATGAGCTTTAATATCCCTTTAAAAGTCATAAGACCTCCCTATGTGTAAAACAATATATTGTCATCTTGATTTATTACTTACAGGTATACATAGACTGACGAAAAACAACATACACATACATGTTAAAGGTAAAATAATTCATGTCTGACTCTTTATTTGTAGAACCATTATGGCTTCAGCTGATGTATGTGATCCGTGCTTAGAAAGTAACAAAACTGTACATGCCAAGAAATATTGTTCTGAATGCGAGGAAAAATTATGTGCTGAATGCACCGAATCACACCGTCGTTTTAAAGCGTTTAAATCTCACCATGTTATTGATTTGTCGTCGATAGGAGCAACAAAACCACCATCTTCTAAGATAAACTGTGAAATACACACAGACGTCCAGATTGATTATTTTTGTAGTCAACATGATGTTGTATGCTGTACAACTTGTCTTGTGGATAGCCATGAATCTTGTGAGACTGTTATACCATTATATGTTGCATCAGAGGACGTCAAAACTTCGTCTTTATTTTCCGATACGTCAACAGAATTAGATAATATGACTGAAACATTGGAGGAAATGGTAGAGAATCGAGACGATAATAGAACATTACTGGAACAGAAGAAGTCATTGATAATCAAACAAATTAGTACCGTTAGGTCAAAACTACTCAAACATCTAGATGACCTTGAAGAAGTAGCGTCTGTACAAGAAAAAAATGAAGAGATAAAAAGACGAATTGTCTCAAATAACATCAGTTTTAAAAGACAATAAACAAGAAATAGAATACTTTAAAGACCACGGCTCTAATAATCAGCTATTTATAGTTTTGCGAAAACAAATAACAAACATCCAGAAAACAGACAACACGATTCATGAGATGACGTCTGCTATTAATGAAACTGACATGGAGTTTGAAGAAATTAAGAATTTCAAAATTGAAACAATTGGATCAGTTTCACAAATTACCCGACCTTGTCCTATTAAATATAAATCGATGAAAGTACAACATCAACAAGTACAACAAGATAGAAGAAAAACACTGATCGAATTCATAAAAGAAGGTGAAGTTAATCTAAAACCAGGTGAAGGATACGATTTAAAGTTATATGAACCATTGTCATCACTTTGCGTTCGTCGTCTGTAAACATATAAATTTCCTCTAAAACCACATAGCTCAAAGGAATCAAACTTGACAGGAACATTCGTCAGCTGACGCTTTACAAGGTTTGAGATTTTGGTGGCAATAAGTTGTTCTGATTGGCAGCATTTTCAATAATCTTCTCAGAATCGCTGAGCAGATTTGAGTATGATATTTATGAAAGGTTTGAAGATACCAAAGGGTTCATCAGAAGCCGTAAATTAAAGAAAAGACAATATAAAGGTCAAAAGAAAGTGGACGAAAGAACAAATAATCATCTACAAAGCCATACACAGATCTAAAGACTGAGCAACAAGAACCTCACTAAAAACCGTGGATGAAATGATGTGCTCCGGAAGGGTAAGAAGTTCTTGTGCCAATATTGGCATCCGTTAAAGTTACCTCGGTCTTCCGGAGTTATGAGCGACTTCCTCCTCTGTGTAAGTATAATTAGCAAGCACGGATTCATAGAAAGACACACCTGGTCTACACACCCCCGAAAAAGAAAACAAAAACATAAGCAAAGAAACAACAAACAACAAAAGAGGGTTGTCGATAAACACTCGAACGCATATAAATGGAAACATCGTACAAAAAGGTTTTGCTGAGACAAATAGTATGTTCAAATGCCGCGAACGTAAGATTTTTTGCATTTTGATTCCAATGTGACATTATGAATGGGAATAGCAGGTGATACATACTCTTATATATTGATACTGTTTTATAATAAGAGAGTTGTCGATAAACAAAACGAATCGAACGTATACAAGTGAAAACAGCATACAAAAAGGCAAATAGTATATTCGAATGCTGCGAAGGTATGGTTTTGTATCTTTTACGACACAGTTTCTTGGTGACCAGACCCGGCCCATTTCTAGTACTCCTCCAGCTAACACACATGGACCATCCCTTGATTATAGTTACACACATATAATTTATTCCTATGCAACATGAACGGGCATTAGGGGTGATACATACTCTCATATATTCCTTCTGTTTTATATGAATCTCTTATCAGGAAAAAAAAAATATTTCACATGAGTTCATCCCCGTCTAAGATGGGTTGCTTTTGCTAAAATCTCAGTTTTCTGTGTACTGTTTAGTGGACCATTGTTTATTTGTTTGTCTCGTTTCAATAGGCCATTGCACTGTTTATATTTCTTCAAAATACGGCGTCTGATTACCCCTTTGGCAATCATTTCGTTCTAAATATTCTAAAATGACTTTGAGTTAAATGTTGAATTTTGCGATTGCATTCGAAAGAAATACGTGACCTACTACTTAAGTTTGTTGATATGACATATATCGAAAACATTATGCAAAACCAGAGATATCCATGTACAAAATAAACAAAATACAGATACGAGTTAGTTGGTTGTATGCTACTTCTATACACATTGGTATTAGCTGATCAAAATACATGACAAGACATGCAAAGAGTATATATCGGCGGTTTGTGCTAAAAAGTCTGACTTGAGGGTAGTTGAACTTATATTGTGTTAAAAATTCAGACCGGGTGTGAAGTTGTACTTATATTAATGAAGTGTTATTAATCTTGACCAAATGGATAACGTCACTAATGCAGTTTTAATATTTCTGACCGGATGGGTGGATGGACTTGACTTGTGCTAAAATTATGACTCGATGAGCAGTTGAACTTGAGTTGTTTAATTGATAAATTTCAGGATTGTTTTGTTGAATGTATTAATATACAAGTACAGATAGGTAAACAGTGTTACTTCAAATTACATTCTTTGTGGTAGGTACTTTTTTACAGGAACTGCGTGGTGTAACAATTAATTAATATACACACTCTGCAAAAAAAAAGAAACGCATAAGGGGATTTTTGGGTATTTTTATACATGTATTTTAAATCAAACGTTTTCAGCTACACTTTTAGATATCGACTTAACTCGAATAATTCAGCGCTCTCTATCCACTGTCGCTACTCGAGGGCTTGAAGGCAGCCAGTGATAAATATCCGTCATCCCCTCTGATTTAGAGGGAACCAATCAAATTTCATCTCTGTTTTGAGAATGCGCAGATGCGTCTTCCGTTGTAAACAAACCTGGTGAAAAAATGGAGATCAACATAGCGTTATCGTCAATTGAAGCAAAATACGGTTTCCACTTCAAAGAAAAACAGTTATCTGCAATTAAATCAATCGTAGAGGGAAATGACACATTCGTTGTATTACCAACAGGAAATGGGAAATCGAAAATATACATGCACTTGCCAGAAATATTTTTACGCGCCTTATTTTGATTGATTTCGTACCCATAGTTCATAGCTTTGGAGTACTTCCGGGTGACAAAAAAAATCAATGAATCCATTCAGGTGTTAATGTAGCGACCAGCGGGCGCGTAATATAACGACTGGATTATTCGGGTTAATATCGACTCGGAATGTTCATTATTGAAAAAAGTAACAGTCCATACTTCAGAGGATCAATAAAAAAGTCAGTTTATCACAGCTCAGCACACTTCCGGTCACGTTAAATTTAGTACCGTGTATGACCACCACGCGCGGCCAACACTGCTATGTACCTCCTCGGCCTAGACGCAATCAAATTTCTCACATTGTTCTTGGTATTGTTCGGCATTCCTGTTGCAATATTTGGCGAAGATGATCAAGGATCTTAGGTGCAGACTGTCGCTGGCGCACATGTATATCAAGCTGATCCCATAGGTGTTCAATGGGATTCAAATTCTGCAATTTGAAAGGCCATGTAAGCACATTGATGGTGTTCTGCTCAAGGTAGTCCATTGCTACACGCGCTGTGTGTGGCATAGCGTTGTCCTGTTGGAATAACTCCCTCTGTCGGTCAAATACGTGCATGAGATGAGGTTGGACAATTGCGTATCTGTACCTTACAGCCGTTAATTTCCCGGGACATGCACTAGGTCTGTTTTCCTGTCATTTAAGATAGTCGCCCACATCATGACACGACCTCCACCGAAGCTATCCACTTCCTGAATACAGGAGGAAGAGAAACGTTCATTCCGGCGCCTATATACACGTATTATGCCATCACGTTTCTGCTGCAGAAAACGGGACTCGTTGCTAAGCCAAAGTCATCGCCAGATTCGGAATGTCCAGCCCCTTCATCTGTTGTACCAACGGACTCTTTCACGTCTGTGTAACGGCGTCAATACCGCTCCAAAATACGAATTTCTGGGACTAATGTCATGCAGTCGAAGCCGGTTGCGGACTGTTTGTGTGCTGATTCTTTGCAATCCAGGTATTCCGGCTGCAGTGGTTGATGCGGCAACGGTTCGATTCCCTAGATGAAAGACGCGGAGGTACCGATCTTGCCGAGGAGTAGTTATGCGAGGTTTTCCACTCCTGTGGCGGTCATTCGTTTAACCAGTTAGTTGGAATCTGTTTAATAGCATTGAGATGGTGCTCTGGTTACCATTCAGTGTTCGAGCTACCTCATTTTGGGACTCTCTGACTTGGAGACGACAGATACCGATATTTCGAGTGGCAGAGTCTAGCCTTGGCATGGGAGCATATCAACTTAGTAATAAAATTGAAGCTTCAAACTTGGTCCTTTTATACGCTTTAGTTTAACCGTTGAATTAACCACGAAATGCCCGTGAAAAACGTTAATGAATTTTCGGTGCGATAAATTGGATATTCATTTTTCAGTGGCGCTGTGCACATGTGGCAGAGAGCCAAGCTAATGAACATGCATTTAAAATTTTAAACTTACCTTTAAAAAATCAATGATTAAATTGGCCATTTAAATTTACCTGGTAAATCTCAGAATTTGCATTTTGAAAAACAAAGTGGGTTATGCGTTTCTCGTTTTGAACACTATATATTTATACCCATGTTCATACTGCATATCTCACATGACATGAAAATGGTTTAACACTCTATAAACGTTATATTATACTATTTCTAAATACTCTAGAATATATATTAACTTGTTCAGAATAATGAACATAAAAGGAATAATTAATAGTCCTTGAAGCAGGGGAGATAAGCAAACCTCGTTACCCTATCAGTGTCTATCGATTATATGTTAAACTGCCCTATCGTCCCTGATATAGGTGGAAGTGTTCACACGGCAGTCAACTGGTCAGTCATTTGAGTGGTACGAACATGTTTTCACAGTGAATACTACAAAGGTAACAACATTTATTTATTATAAACATCATTTATTTATGATCAATTTTATTTTTGTCAACCATTACAAGATTTTTAATTACAAAGTGGAAAACAAATCAAATATAATAATAATTAGTTTATAATCATCTTACTTAAGACAGTGCATTTTTTGATTTTATATAATAAAATCTTTAAACAAGAAGAGAAAATACAAATCACCTTGATCAATATTGTGTCCTAGATACAAGACATACTAATTACTGTACAATAATCAATATGTTGCTGGGTGGGATTTCCCATAATAAAGTAAAAAACGAAATTAAAGTGTTAATTCCCCTCCAATAATCAATTGCGTGTGTCATTAAAGCCGATATTTATTATCATTAATAACATTTTCCAAAATTAAATCATGTGTCAACTCTTTGTATAAAATAATCCAATAGAAATAATTTTGTACAATGGTGATATTACTTACAGACATGGCTGTTCCATGCATATGATTTCTTAGTGTTTAGTTTCAGTACCAAATGTAACAATTAATAACAAAACAGAAATATAAAATACCACCCCTTCTCCCTCCCCACGGAGCACGAGTCTGTATTCATAGCCATATCCTATAATACAATCTTTGTTTGGCTAAATTATATACTTCGATATGAACTTACGACGAGTGTAATGTACGAAAAGGAGCAGATTATCCATCCTAAACACGTTTTCATTCATTCATATGCGTTATATTATTATAAAAAATGTTTCAATTGTTAGCTCAATATATTGTTGTTCTAAAGACAGATATATTGACAAGATGTCATCTTTGTATATGGTCAATATTCCCGTGTGTGTGTGTGTGGGTCTGTTGCTTCTTATTTTTATATGTTAAATATGATTGTGCTTTGTGTTTAAGAAAGTAGATAATGTACCATGACTGATGCGTGTCAGTTTTATTTTAAATTACATTGAGATATGTTATTTTAAAAGAGGTATAGTTATGTATAAAGATAGGATACCAGATGTGTTGATGCGAAAAGATTTGTTTAATCAGTGATAAATAAATACATTGATTGATTAAAGTTTAACGTCAAGTAAGAAGTATTTGTGATACATTTATGGCATTTCAAAGATTACAGGCAACACTTTATCATATGAGAGAAAATTCTACACGAATCGACAATTAATTTCATCAATGGAGAAATACGCTCGTGTATCTTGTCATACCCAGGAACCCTTGGTAAGATAGTAAAATCTATCCTACCTAAATTAACCGGCTGCTTTATTCAAGTGGGCAGAAAAATAGGTCAGTGCACATGTCGTTGTCCGTCAATAGTCGAGAAGAATAGGCCAATGGGTCTGTCGTTGTCCGTTAATAGACGAGATAAATAGGTCACTGGATCTGTCGTAGTCCGCTAAGATACGAGAAATATAGGTCAGTGGCTCTGTCGTTGTCCGTCAATAGAAAATATAAATATGTCAGTGGTCCGTCGTTGTATATATTTAGACACAATCGTTTCAGTACAATAACTTTGTATCGCTCAGAAATCCACTACTGGACACTAGCATAAAACACTATGGAAGAATGAAAAAAATTAATTATATCAGAAACTATCTACTGGCGTGAACCCAAACATTTCATACATGTATTAACTTGACAAGGGGAGCGATATGGGCTCGTGTGGCCTTCTAGATTTTATGCATTAAATTAACAAGGAGAGCGATGTGGACTCGTGTGAACCTCTTGATTCTATTCAACAGCTAAAATTATACCAGTCGTATAATGACATGGCGACGTCGTCTGTGTTGTCCATACACTCGCAAAAATAAATAAGTAAAATACATTTTCATGATTTTTTTCTAAGTGCCCACTATCTATATGAATATACTAGTTTAACACTGCCACTTTTTACTGAAGTACCTGTGCTAAGTCAGGAAAGTGCACGGTCGTGTATTTGTGTGTTAGCGATATCCAATCTGCCTCTTTCTACAATGATTCTATTGAATTATAGAACTGTTCCGACAATGTCATATTTCTTTGATTTTCATTTTATTGTAGTTTGTGAAAAAAACAATTATGATGGTGTACCTCTTACTTCTTCTACCTTCTGAGATAACATAGCAATACTTAAAAAAGTATGGTTGTGATTCGTCTTCCGTAATTAAAATCGTCAATGTGAAATACAACCGTTTTGATATCAAATGGTGACGTGTTTCAACTTCATTTAAAATACACTTTGAATTCATTAAATTAACAAGGAGAACAAGCGATGAGGACTCATGTGGAACTCTTGATTTGATGCGACAGCTAAGATTACACCAGTCGTATAATGGCATGGTGCACTCGTTAGTATTGTCCATACACCCTCAAAGATAAAAAAATCATCATTTTTTTCTAAGTGCTCTCTATCTATATGAATATACTAGTTTAACCCCGTCACTTTTTATTGAAGTACCTGTGCTAAGCCAGGAAAGTGAACAGTCATGTATATGTTTGCTAGGGATATCTAATTTGCCCATTTCTACTATTTATCTAATACATTTTAGAACTGTTCCGACAGTATGATATATTTTTGTTTTGTTTTACATGTTATTATAGGTTGTGAAAAACAATATGATGTACCGCTTACTTCTCTTGACGGCCAAGTTAAAACAATATGATGTACCGCATACTTCTCTTGACAGCCAAGTTAAAACAATATGATGCACCGCTTACTTCTCTTGACAGGCAAGTTAAAACAATATGATGTACCGCTTACTTCTCTTGACAGCTAAGTTAAAATAATATGATGTACCGCTTACTTCTCTTGACAGCTAAGTTAAAACAATATGATGTACCGCTTACTTCTCTTGACAGCCAAGTTAAAACATTATGATGTACCGCTTACTTCTCTTGACACCTAAGTTAAAACAATATGATGTACCGCTTACTTCTCTTGACAGCTAAGATAAAACAATCTGATTACCGCTTACTTCTCTTGACAGCTAAGTTAATAAAATATGGTGTACCGCTTACTTCTCTTGACAGCTAAGTTAAAACAAAAGGATATACCGCTTACTTCTCTTGACAGATATGTTAAAACAATATGATGTTCCGCTTACCTCTCTTGACAGATACGTTAAAACAATATGATGTACCGCTTACTTCTCTTGACAGCTAAGTTAAAACAATATGATGTACGGCTTACTTCTCTTGACAGATAAGTTAAAACAATATGATGTACCGCTTACTTCTCTTGACAGCCAAGTTAGAACAATATGATGCACCGCTTACTTCTCTTGACAGGCAAGTTAAAGCAATATGATGTACCGCTTACTTCTCTTGACAGCTAAGTTAAAACAATATGATGTACCGCTTACTTCTCTTGACAGCCAAGTTAAAACAATAGGATATACCGCTTACTTCTCTTGACAGATATGTTAAAACAATATGATGTTCCGCTTACTTCTCTTGACAGATACGTTAAAACAATATGATGTACCGCTTACTTCTCTTGACAGCTAAGTTAAAACAATATGATATACCGCTTACTTCTCTTGACAGCTAAGTTAAAACAATATGATGTACCGCTTACTTCTCTTGACAGCTAAGTTAAAACAATATGATGTACCGCTTACTTTTCTTGACAGCTAAGTTAAAACAATATGATGTAGCGATTATTTCTCTTGACAGCTAAGTTAAAACAATATGATGTACCGCTTACTTCTCTTGACAGC
>MJUT01055619.1:482410-495002 GCA_002080005.1 Gigantidas platifrons
ACTGTCGAGACTGTTCTAAAAACAACACATACTACACTGTCGAGACTGTTCTAAAAACAACACACACTACACTGTAGAGACTGTTCTAAAAACAACACATACTACACTGTCGAGACTGTTCTAAAAACAACACATACTACACTGTCGAGACTGTTCTAAAAACAACACATACTACACTGTCGAGACTGTTCTAAAAACAACACATACTACACTGTCGAGACTGTTCTAAAAACAACACATACTACACTGTCGAGACTGTTTTAAAAACAACACACACTACACTGTAGAGACTGTTCTAAAAACAACACATACTACACTGCCGAGACTGTTCTAAAAACAACACATACTACACTGTCGAGACTGTTCTAAAACAACACATACTACACTGTCGAGACTGTTCTAAAACAACACATACTACACTGTCGAGACTGTTCTAAAAACAACACATACTACACTGTCGAGACCATTCTAAAAAAACAACACATACTACACTGTCGAGAGTGTTCTAAAAACATCACATACTACACTGTCGAAACCGTTCTAAAAACAAAACATACTACACTGTCGAGACCGTTCTAAAAAACCAAACACACTACACTGTCGAGACCGTTCTAAAAAAACAAAACATACTACACTGTCGAGACCGTTCTAAATTGAAAAATTGTATGGAAAGAGTCAAGATGGATACCACTGATACAAAAAAATACATGACCAGTCACATTCCTAGTTAGGCACAGGCACCTCAATAAAAAAAAGCGCGGTGAAGCTTGTCGTATGGAACCAAACCTCCGATCGTAGTGAAATAATGCAGTCATGCTTGTTCGTAACTGCTTTCCACTTGTCAGTAAAATGTCAACCGTCACATATTACGCGGGAACAGCGTTATAATGAAGGTTATATTCCTGATCAGTATACGTAATATATTTAGGGAAAACAATTGATTAGCCATGCACCAAAGAAGGACAGACAATAAAATGGTCATCAGAAAAAAGCAAGGACAAAGACACACAATGAACTACGTAACATTATACAGAAAACTAAAGATCGAGCAAAACTTATGATGTTGTTTGCTAAATAAATACAATCACTTAACGTCTGTTGTCCGTCCCTTTGTCATGGTCGTCCTAGACAACCTAATATAGAGTGTCATGGAAGGTGCATTCGTTATCATCTGTTGTTGTCTCACGTAACCGTTTCATGTTTACTTTCTAATCTGAATCGTTGACACATATTTAATGACACTTGGCGGATGTGCATCTAAGCTGAAATATGATTCTGATTTACTGACATGTAACAACTATCCTCGAAATAGCACGACATAAAATTGGTAATTGTATGAATGTTTCTTTCGATCAAGTTTTATATGACCGCTATATGTGGTCGTATGATGGTTTGGGTTGTTGTTGTTGTCGTCAGTCTGTAAACACATTAGGTATCGTGAGATAACTTGTGTTTTAGTTGACGGATCTTCTTGACAATTTAATAAAAAGCTAATTGACATTAGATAATAATTGTAAATTAAATCACAAGTCCGCTCAAAAGTTATATGAACCATTGTCATCACTTTGCGTTCGTCGTCTGTGAACTTGTTTACATTTCAATTTCCTCTAAAACCACATAGCTCAAAGGAATCAAACTTGACAGCAACATTTGTCAGCTGACGCTTTACAAGGTTTGAGATTTTGGTGGCAGTAAGTTGTTCTGATTGGCAGCATTTTTGATAATCTTCTTGGAATCGATGAGGAGATTTGAATAGATATTGATGAAAAGTTTGAAGATACCAAAGGGTCCATCAGAAGCCGTAAATCAAAGGACAGACAATATAAAGGCCCAAAGAAAAGGGACGAAAGAACAAATAATCATCTACAAAGCCATACACATATCTAAAGACTGAGCAACAAGAACCTCACTAAAACCCATGGATGAAATGATGTGCTCCGGAAGGGTAAGAAGTTCTTGTGCCAATATTGGCATCCGTTAAAGTTACCTCGGTCGTTCCGGAGTTATGAGTGACTTCCTCCTCTGTATAAATATAATTAGCAAGCACGGATTCATAGAAAGATACACCAGGTCTACAAATCCCCTAAAAAGAAAACATATCTCACATGACATGTATGTGTACCTTACAGCCGTTAAATTGCCCGGGACATGCACTAGGTCTGTTTTCCTGTCATTTGAGATAGCCGTCCACATCATGACACGACCTCCACCGAAGCTATCCATTTTCTGAATACAGGAGGAAGAGAAACGTTCATTCCGGCGCCTATATACACGTATTCTGCCATCACGTTTCTGCTGCAGAAAACGGGACTCGTTGCTAAACCAAAGTCTTCGCCAGTTTCGGAATGTCCAGTCCCTTTATCTGTTGCACCAACGGACTCTTTCACGTCTGTGTAATGGCGTCAATACCGCTCCGAAATACGAATTTCTGGGTCTAATGTCATGCAGTCGAAGCCGGTTGCGGACTGTTTTTGTGTGCTGATTCTTTGCAATCCAGGTATTCCGGCTGCAGTGGTTGATGCGGCAACGGTTCGATTCCCTAGATGAAAGACCCGGATGTACCGATCTTGCCGAGGAGTAGCTATGCGAGGTTTTCCACTCCTGTGGCGGTCATTCGTTTAACCAGTTAGTTGGAATCTGTTTAATAGCATTGATATGGTGCTCTGGTTACCATTCAGTGTTCGAGCTACCTCCTTTTGGGACTCTCTGACTTGGAGACGACCGATAGCGATATTTCGAGTGGCAGAGTCTAGCCTTGGCATGGGAGCATATCAACTTAGTAATAAAATTCAAGCTTCAAACTTGGTCCTTTGATGCGCTTTAGTTTAACAGTTGAATTAACCACGAAATGCCCGTGAAAAGCGTTAATGAATTTTCGGTGCGATAAATTGGATATTCATTTTTCAGTAGCGCTGTGCACATGTGGCAGAGAGCCAAACTAATGAACATGCATTTAAAATTTAAAACTTACCTTTAAAAAATCAATGCTTAAATTGGCCATTTAATTTTACCTGGTAAATCTCAGAATTTGCATTTTGAAAAACAAAAGTGGGTTATGCGTTACTCGTTTTGAACACTATATATTTATACCCATGTTCATACTGCATATCTCACATGACATGAAAATGGTTTAGCACACTACATACGTTATATTGTACTATTTCTAAATACTATAGATTATATATTAACTTGTTCAGAATAGTGAACATAAAAGGAATAATTAATAGTCCTTGAAGCAGGGGAGATAAGCAAACCTCGTCATCCTATCAGTGTCTATCGAGTACATGTTAAACTCCCCTATCGTCCCTGATATGGGTGGAAGTGTTCACACGGCAGTCAACAGGTCAGTCATTTGAGTGGTACGAACATGTTTTCACAGTGAATATACCACAAAGGTAACAACATTTATTTATTATAAACATCATTTATTTATGATAAATTTTATTTTTGTCAACTTTTACAAGATTTTGAATTACAAAGTGGAAAAAAATCTAATATTTTTGTTTACAACTGTAAAACATAATAATTAGTTTATAATCATCTTACTTAAGACAGTGCATTTTTTGATTTTATATAGTAAAATCTTTAAACAAGAAGAGAAAATACAAATCACCTTGATCAATATTGTGTCCTAGATACAAGACATACTAATTACTGTACAATAATCAATATGTTGCTGGGTGGGATTTCCCATAATAAACTAAAATATTAAATTAAAGTGTTAACGCCCCCCCCCCCCCAATAATCAATTGCGTGTGTCATTAAAGCCGATATTTATTATCATTAATAACATTTTCCAAAATTAAATCATGTGTCAACTGTTTGTATAAAATAATCCAATAGAAATAATTTTGTACAATGGTGATATTACTTACAGACATGGCTGTTCCATGCATATGATTTCTTAGTGTTTAGTTTCAGTACCAAATGTAAAAATTAATAACAAAACAGAAATATAAAATATCACCCCTTCTCCCTCCCCACGGACCACGAGTCTGTATTCTTAGCCATATCCTATAATACAATCTTTGCTTTGTTAAATTATATACTTCGACACCAACTTATGACGAGTGTAAAGTACGAAACGGAGCAGATTATCCATCCTAAACACGTTTTCATTCATTCATATGCGTTATATTATTATAAAAAATGTTTCAATTGTTAGCTCAATATATTGTTGTTCTAAAGACAGATATATTGACAAGATGTCATCTTTGTATATGGTCAATATTCCCGTGTGTGTGTGGGTCTGTTGCTTCTTATTTTTATATGTTAAATATGATTGTGCTTTGTGTTTAAGAAAGTAGATAATGTTCCATGACTGATGCGTGTCAGTTTTATTTTAAATTACATTGAGATATGTTATTTTTAAAAGAGGTATAGTTATGTATAAAGATAGGATACCAGATGTGTTGATGCGAAAAGATTTGTTTAATCAGTGATAAATAAATACATTGATTGATTGATTGAAGTTTAACGTCAAGTAAGAAGTATTTGTGATACATTTATGGCATTCCTAAGATTACAGGCAACACTTTATCATATGATGTTAAAATATGAGAGAAAATTCTACACGAATCGACAATTAATTTCATCAACGGAAAAAATACGCTCGTGTATCTTGTCATACCCAGGAACCCTTGGTAAGATAGTAAAATCTATCCTACCTAAATTAAACGACTGCTTTATTCAAGTGGGCAGAAAAATAGGTCAATGCATATGTCGTTGTCCATCAATAGTCGAGAAGAATAAGCCAATGGGTCTGTCGTTGTCCGATAATAAACGAGATAAATATGTCAATGGGTCCGTCGTTGTATATATTTAGACACAATCGTTTCAGTACAATAACTTTGTATCGCTCAGAAATCCACTGCTGGACACTAGCATAAAACACTATGGAAGAATGAATAAATTTAATTCTATCAGAAACTATCTACTGGCGTGAACCCAAACATTGCATACATGTATTAACTTGACAAGGAGAGCGATATGGGCTCATGTGGCCTTCTAGATTTTATGTATTAAATTAACAAGGAGAGAGATGTGGACTCGTGTGAACCTCTTGATTCTATTCAACAGCTCAAATTATACCAGTCGTATAATGACATGGCGACGTCGTCTGTGTTGTCCATACACTCGCAAGTGCCCACTATCTATATGAATATACTAGTTTAACACTGTCACTTTTTACGGAAGTACCTGTGCTAAGTCAGGAAAGTGAGCAGTCATGTATATGTGTGTTAGGGATATCGAATCTGCCTCTTTCTACAATTTTTCTATTGAATTATAGAACTGTTCCTACAATGTCATATTTCTTTGATTTTCATTTTATTGTAGTTTGTTAAAAAAACAATTATGATGATGTACCTCTTACTTTTGGACAATTTTTTATCTGGTGAACATATTGTAGATAGTATTATAAAGAAGGCAAACCAGAGGCTAAAATTTTTATATAGGTACAAAAACTGTTTGTCTCAGCAGTCTAGGAAAACTTTATGTACTGCATTAATTCAATGTCATTTTGATTATGCTTGTGCCTGTTGGTATGAAGGTTTATCTAAAAAACTTAAAGACAAATTGCAAGTTATACAGAACAAAGTTATAAGGTTTATATTAGATCTGCCACACAGAAAACGTATAACAGTTGATGAATTTGAAAAATTAGGATTTTTGAATATTTGCAATAGAGTAAAACAACTTCGGTTCAATCATGTTTTTAATATTTTTCATAATAAATGTCCAGAATACTTAAAACAAGGTTATACGAGAACTTTTGATACAAGAAATACTAGATCAAGTGCTTTTAATTTTTTTGCATCAAGTATAAAAGGCACTGAATCTTCTACTTTCTTTTTCAATGGAATTAAAACTTGGAATGCTTTACCTGATACTATCAAAAGCATTATTGAAAAAGGTAAATTTAAATTTGAAATAAAAAGGCACCTAATGAGTGAACTAAGGTCAATGTCGGAGGCAGCTTTTATATTTTATTAAATTTATGTCAATTATTATGTTTTCTATTGTAATTTTTATTTTTCATACTATTATTATATTTTCATAATATTTTGATATTTTTTTGTAACTAAGGACCCAATTTGAAATAAGCTTTTTCAGCTTTCATTGGTCATCCTTGGGTTAAGGCATAGAATATCTTATATATTCTATCATATCGACTTGATTTTGTTTTTACCATGAATAAGTTTGTCATTTCTATATATGCCTTTTACCTGAATAAATATTATTATTATTATTATTATTATTACTTCTTTTAACATCTGAGTTAACATCGCAATACTTAAAAAACAATTATGATGGTGTACCTCTTACTTCTTTTAACATCTGAGTTAACATCGCAATACTTAAAAAACAATTATGATGGTGTACCTCTTACTTCTTTTAACATCTGAGTTAACATCGCATTACTTAAAAAACAATTATGATGGTGTATCTCTTACTTCTTTTAACTTCTGAGTTAACATCGCAATACTTAAAAAAAACAATTATGATGGTGTACCTCTTACTTCTTTTAACATCTGAGTTAACATCGCAATACTTAAAAAGCAATTATGATGGTGTATCTCTTACTTCTTTTAACTTCTGAGTTAACATCGCAATACTTAAAAAGCAATTATGATGGTGTATCTCTTACTTCTTTTAACATCTGAGTTAACATCGCAATACTTAAAAAACAATAATGATGGTGTACCTCTTACTTCTTTTAACATCCGAGTTAACATCGCAATACTTAAAAAAACAATTATGATGGTGTACCCCTTACTTCTTTTAACATCTGAGCTAACATCGCAATACTTAAAAAACAATTATGATGATGTACCTCTTACTTCTTCTAACACCTGAGTTAACATCGCAATACTTAAAAAAACAATTATGATGGTGTACCTCTTACTTCTTTTAACATCTGAGTTAACATCGCAATACTTAAAAAAGTATGGTGGTGATTCGTCTTCCGTAATTAAAATCGTCAATGTGAAATACAACCGAATTGATATCAAATGGTGACGTGTTTCAACTTCATTTAAAATACACTTTGAATTCAATAAATTAACAAGGAGAACGAGCGATGAGGACTCATATGGAACTCTTGATTTGATGCAACTGCTAAGATTATACCAGTCGTATAATGGCATGGTGCTCTCGTCAGTATTGTCCATACACTCACAAAGATTTCATCATTTTTTCTAAGTGCTCTCTATCTATATTAATATACTAGTTTAACCCCGTCACTTTTTATTGAAGTATATTTACTAAGCCAGGAAAGTGACCAGTCACGTATATGTTTGTTAGGGCTGAAATGCTAAAATAGGGGTTTGCTTTATTTATGTAGGGGAGACTAGTGATACTCTTTATCAAAGACATTTACTTAACCTTTCCTTAATTCGAAGACAAAAACCAGATCCTGTTGCATTACATTTTAATTCTGCGAACCACTCAGTCAACGATTATGAAATAGTTGCTCTTGAAAAAATTTGTGGCGATGATATATATAGACAGATGATAGAAAATTTATGGATAAAAAAATTACGGACTTACATGCCGCACGGAATAAATACAAAAACGTCACGTTCTCGTTGCCGAAAATTTAATTGTAAATTGTGACGTTATTCATTGTGATTGTAAATGTTGTTACTAACGCATAATAAAGTTCCGCTGAAGAAGGCTGGCTTGACCGGTCGAAAGCTCCGGATTTGAATTTAAGAGATTATGTTATATATATATATATACATAGTGTATTGAATATTCTGACATGATGGGTAGCTACGCATATGTTCTGATAACAACTTTGAACGGATGTGTAGTTTGGATTATGTTGTGTTCAAAATTCAGACCGCGTGGATAGCTATATTTATTGTGTGTGGAAAGGTTGTATCCGGATGGGTAGTTGTAGTTCCATGTTGTGTTAACAATCCTGATATGATGGGTAGTTATAGTTCTATGATATGTTAACAATCCTGACATGATGGGTAGTTGTAGATCTATGTTGTGTTAACAATCCTGACATGATGGGTAGTTGTAGTTCCATGTTGTGTTAACAATCCTGACATGATGGGTAGTTGTAGTTCTTTGTTATGTTAACAATCCTGACATCATGGGTGGCTGTAGTTCCATGTTCTGTTAACAATCCTGACATGATGGGTAGTTGTAGTTCTATGTTGTGTTAACAATCCTGACATGACGGGTAGTTGTAGTTCTATGTTATGTTAACAATCCTGACATCATGGGTGGCTGTAGTTCCATGTTCTGTTAACAATCCTGACATGATGGGTAGTTGTAGTTCATGTTGTGTTATCAATACTGACATGATGGGTAATTGTAGTTCCATGTTGTGTTAACAATCCTGACATCATGGGTAGTTGTAGTTCTATGTTATGTTAACAATCCTGACATGATGAGTAGTTGTAGTTCTATGTTGTGTTATCAATCCTGACATGATGGGTAGTTGTAGTTCTATGTTGTGTTAACAATCCTGACATGATGGATAGTTGTAGTTCATGTTGTGTTATCAATACTGAGATGATGGGTAATTGTAGTTCCATGTTGTGTTAACAATCCTGACATCATGGGTAGTTGTAGTTCATGTTGTGTTATCAATCCTGACATGATGGGTAGTTGTAGTTCTATGTTGTGTTATCAATCCTGACATGATAGGTAGTTGTAGTTCTATGTTATGTTAACAATCCTGATATGATGTGTGGTGGTAGTTCATGTTGTGTTATCAATCCTGACATGATGGGTAGTTGTAGTTCTATGTTATGTTAACAATCCTGACATGATGAGTGGTTGTAGTTCCATGTTGTGTTAACAATCCTGACATGATGGGTAGTTGTAGTTCATGTTGTGTTATCAAACCTGACATGATGGGTAGTTGTAGTTCTGTGTTATGTTAACAATCCAGACATGATGGGTGGTGGTAGTTCATGTTGTGTTATCAATCCTGACATGATGGGTAGTTGTAGTTCTATGTTATGTTAACAATCCTGACATAATGGGTAGTTGTAGTTCTATGTTATGTTAACAATCCTGACATGATGGGTAGTTGTAGTTCTATGTTATGTTAACAATCCTGACATGATGGGTGGTTGTAGTTCCATGTTGTGTTAACAATCCTGACATGATGGGTGGTTGTAGTTCATGTTGTGTTATCAATCCTGACATGATGGGTAGTTGTAGTTCTATGTTATGTTATCAATCCTGACATGATGGGTAATTGTAGTTTTATGTTGTGTTAACAATCCTGACATGATGGGTAGTTGTAGTTCTATGTTATGTTAACAATCCTGACATGATTGGTAATTGTAGTTCCATGTTGTGTTAACAATCCTGACATGATGGGTAATTGTAGTTTTATGTTGTGTTAACAATCCTGACATGATGGGTAGTTGTAGTTCTATGTTGTGTTATCAATCCTGACATGATGGGTGGTTGTAGTCTTATGTTGTGTTAACAATCCTGAGATGATGGGTAATTGTAGTTTTATGTTGTGTTAACAATACTGACATGATGGGTAATTGTAGTTCCATGTTGTGTTAACAATCCTGACATGATGGGTAGTTGTAGTTCATGTTGTGTTATCAATCCTGACATGATGGGTAGTTGTAGTTCTATGTTATGTTAACAATCCTGACATGATGTGTGGTGGTAGTTCATGTTGTGTTATCAATCCTGACATGATGGGTAGTTGTAGTTCTATTTTATGTTAACAATCCTGACATGATGGGTGGTTGTAGTTCCATGTTGTGTTAACAATCCTGACATGATGGGTAGTTGTAGTTCATGTTGTGTTATCAATACTGACATGATGGGTAATTGTAGTTCCATGTTGTGTTAACAATCCTGACATGATGGGTAGTTGTAGTTCATGTTGTGTTATCAATCCTGACATGATGGGTAGTTGTAGTTCTATGTTATGTTAACAATCCTGACATGATGGGTAGTTGTAGTTCCATGCTGTGTTAACAATCCTGACATGATGGGTAGTTGTAGTTCTATGTTATGTTAACAATCCTGACATGATGGGTAGTTATAGTTCTATGTTGTGTTAACACACCTGACATGATGGGTAGTTGTAGTTCTATGTTGTGTTAACAATCCTGACATGATGGGTAGTTGTAGTTCTATGTTATGTTAACAATCCCGACATGACGGTTAGTTGTAGTTCTATGCTATGTTAACAATCCTGACATGATGGGTAGTTGTAGTTCCATGTTGTGTTAACAATCCTGAGATGATGGGTAGTTGTAGTTCTATGTTGTGTTAACAATCCTGACATGCTGGGTGGTTGTAGTTCCATGCTGTGTTAACAATCCTGACATGATGGGTAGTTGTAGTTTCATGTTGTGCTATCAATCCTGACATGATGGGAGGTTGTAGTTCCATGTTGTGTTATCAATCCTGACATGATGGGTAGTTGTAGTTCCATGTTGTGTTTTCTATCCTGACATGATGGGTAGTTGTAGTTCCATGTTGTGTTAACAATCCTGACATGATGGGTAGTTGGACTTATGTTGTGGGAAAGATTCTGCCAGGATGGGTATCTTCACTTATGTAGTGTTAATATTTCTGAAGCGATGGATAGTTGGATTTGAGTTGTGTTAAGATTATGACGTGATGAGTAGTTAAACGTAAGTTGTTTAATTGACAAGTTTTTTCAGTATTTTGTGTTGTTGAATGTATTAAAATACAAGTACATATATGTGTACAGTGTTACTTTACATTACATTATTTGTGGTATTTAATTCTTTTTTGGTAGGAACGGCGTGCCGTACCGATTACCCTTTTTATACCCCTTTTCATGTTATGTATCTCACATGACATCAAAAGGTTTATTGTGAAAACGTAGACATGAAATGTCGTGCGCATGACCAATAGCCTTCATCAGGTACGCTGAAAATCGAAAGAATTGAAAGTCAAGAAATTTAAAGTTTTCGGAGAAAAAAAACCAAATGGCCTAAACAGGATAGCCAAAATTGTCTGAAGGATGATAACCTTGGTTGGCATTGACTACTGCGCGGGTGATACCATCGGGACTAATAGTCCACAAGCAGATCTGCCATCATGGCAAGTTACCCGAATGTCTTCCATTACTTTGTAGATAATATATGATCAGGTGTGATTAACGAGACGATTACCGTCATATTTGAAATTAGTCACTCAAGTTGAGATCGAAGGAAAAAATCAAACTTATCTAAAATGGAGGTTTATAAATATATAGAGACTGCATAATTTTAAGTAGCAATGATTTATCTTTACATTTATGTAAATTATATCAATACCTACGATTATTGATTTATTTAAGCTGTTTTTGTATTATTTTTTGCTATATTCTGTACGTTGGCCCTACTATTTATGCAATTAAAAAATCATCTCTAAAAACCACATGCTGTCAACTAGGGGTTTTCGCACTGGAATGCACAATTTATATTTTATTTAAATAGAAAT
Source organism: Gigantidas platifrons (assembly GCA_002080005.1). Taxonomy (NCBI): domain Eukaryota; kingdom Metazoa; phylum Mollusca; class Bivalvia; order Mytilida; family Modiolidae; genus Gigantidas; species Gigantidas platifrons. Next base: position 493,868 of record MJUT01055619.1, read on the forward strand.
GTACTTACACTTATACTATTTCTAAATACTGTAGAATATATATAAACTTGGTCAAAATAATGAACATAAAGAGAATTACTCGTCCTTGAAGAAGGGGAGATAATCGAATGTCGTCATCTAATAAGTGTATATCGAATATATGTTAAACTCTCCTATGTTCCCTGATATGGGTGGAAGTGTTCACACGGCAGTCAACTGGTCAGTAATTAGAGTGGTACGAACATGTTTTCACAGTGAATAATATAAAGGTAACATAATTTACTTATTATAAACATCATTTATTTATTACAAATTTTATTTTTGTCAACTTTCACAAGATTTTTAATTCTTACAACTTTATAGGTACTGGAACACAAAAGAGGATAACAATCAAGTAGTTTTGTCTTAAAGCTGTAAAACATAATAATTAGGTTTAATAAACTCTTAAAACAAGAAGAGAAAATACAAATAACCTTGATCAATAGTTTGTCCTAAATACAAGACATACTAGTTACGGTACAATAATCAGAATGTTGCTGAGTGGGTTTTCCCATAATAAATTTGAAAACTAAATTAAAGTGTTACATGCCCCTCCCGCTAAATAATTAATTTCTTTTGTTATTAAAAGCCAATATTTATTATCATACATCACATTTCCTCAGATTAAGTTATGTCTTAGCTCTTTGAAATATAGAATACAACAGAAATAATGTTCTACAATGATGAAATAACTCACGGACATGGCTGTTGCATGATTTCTTATAGTTTCAGTACCAAATGTATGGATACATAAAAAACTAAAATATGAAATGCACCCCCTCTCTTCCCCACGGACCCAGAGTCTCCATATAATATGTATTCATAGTCATCTCCTATAATACAATCTTTGTTTGGCTACATTATATATTTCGATATCAAGGTACGACGAGTGTAAAGTACGAAAAGGAGCAGTTTATCCACTCCACCATAAATACTTTTGCATTCATTCATTTGCTTTTCATCATTTTTTTCAACTGTTTGCTCAAAATCTTGTTGTTCTCGCTTTTTTTGTACATAAAGTATTTTTGAAAGCATAATTCGTAAGCCAGTTGTCTTTTTGGTAAGCTTGTTCATTTATCTATACAATACTAATTCAATACTAAAGACAGATATATTG
>MJUT01055619.1:496792-519022 GCA_002080005.1 Gigantidas platifrons
AGAAAGCATCAGAGATGCAACAGCCGAGTTGCAAGTCAAAATCGTTTGGTCTTGTTTCATAAAAAAGTAAGAAACTAAAGAATAAACAAGTCATGCATGTATGATGGATTGGAAATATTACCCCGGGCCTCAACTCTTGGGGCATTTAATTTGTCTATTCACCCTAATCATAAATATATATGGTTTAGGGGTGGGGATCTTAACCATTAAAAAGTTCACTTCAGGTAGGGGTTGGGTATGACCCTCCGGGCCTGAGCTATAAGGCATTTAATTTGCCTAGTCACCCTGATCATAAATATATATGGTTTAAGGGTGGGGATCTCAACCATTAAAAAGTTCACTTCAGGTAGGAGGTGGGGTATGACCCTGGGGCCTGAACTATAATGCATTTAATTTGCCTAATCACCCTGATCACAAATATATATGGTTTTGGGGTGGGGATCTCAACCATTAAAAAGTTCACTTCAGGTAGGGGGTGGGGTATGACCCTGGGGCCTGAACTATAATGCATTTAATTTACCTAGTCACCCTGATCATAAATATATATGGTTTAGGGTGGGGATCTCGGTCGCATATTTTAAACAGATTCCCCAGCGTGGTGGGGTTGAACCCCGGGGATAAAAAATGTTGAATGCACAACTTCACATTGACATCTACACCCATACCAAATATTAAGTTTCCATCTTTTGAGTTTCAGAGAAATGTGTAATTCTCAAAATATGTACTTTTTCTATAAAAAAAACCCATGATTTTACCTGAAAAAAAAACGATAGATTAATCTGAATTTCGAACTCGCTATAAATAATAATATAATAATGCTTCCTACCAAACATTATGTTGATCGGCCAAAAACTAAGAGCGCTATCGCGTTAGCAAAGATAATTCTCAAAATATGTACTTTTTCTATGAAAAACCATGATTTTACAAGAAAAAAAACGAAAGATTAATGAACGGTCGTGTATTTGTGTGTTAGGGATACTGAATTTGCCTCTTTCTACAATTTGCCTATTGAATTTTAGAACTGTTCCGACAATGCCATATTTCTTTGATTTTCATTTTACTATAGGTTGTGAAAAAAGCCCAATTATGATGGTGTACCTCTTACTTCTCCTAACATCTGAGTTAATATTGTTAACATCGCAATACTAAAAAAATAATGGTTGTTACCCGTCTTCCGTAATTAAAATCGTCAAAATGAAATACAACCGTTCTCATATCAAATGGTGAGGTGTTGTGCATAAACTTCATTTAAAATACACTTTGCATTCTTTCAACTTATGCATCACTTACACGTTTTATTATTACACGATTCGTTCATTCAGGTGTGTATTTTTTCCTGTCACAGTTAAAGGCCATTACCAAACAGAATCATACAGTTTAGATGTAATTTAGGTAGTTCGTATTTAAGCCACATAAGGAGCCTGCTGTTCTCATGACTTATTAATGGCAAACACAATTGACGGGCTATGCAGCTGACAACAATCAAAATGGGTATATCAAGTACGATGCACTTGATATTTGTATTTTAATTTTTTTTCTCGATCGTCATTTCAGATTAGATGTGGTTTGAAAAAAAAATCGTGCTGAATATTATCTGTCAAGAAGGAGAATGTACTCACTTTTTGAATTTGCTTGGTTATTTACCACATAGTGATATTTACTTTTTTCACATGTTTGTTTTTCATTTTGATTGGTGGGGGGAGGAGGGGTGTCGTTATTGCGAAATATTAATTGCAAGCCCATTGACAGCCCGGGCTTTGAAACCGACAACAACCAAAATAGGTATTAATTAAGTACGATGCACATGCTACCTGTCTGGTACATTTCTTTCTCGATCGACTACAGAAGCTAGAAAAAAAATCATGTTGATTATTTTATATCAAACATGTAAACAATAAATTTTGTCCTTGGCAGACTTTATACAGGGATTCTCAAAAAAAAAAACGAAAAGAAGCTAGCCCGATCCTTTAATTTCACGTTCCGCTATATAAATGATGTCCTCTAAATCATTCTAGGTTTGGTAATTTGGTTGATCCCATCTATCCTATTGAGCATGAAATAAAGGATGCCACAGATACAAATAAGTCTGCTTCATACTTTGACCTACACCTCGAAATTGACAATGAGGGCCGGTTAAGAATGAGACTCTTCGACAAAAGAGATGATTTCAATTTCCCATTGTGAACATTCCATTTATATGTAGCAACATTCCAGCAGCACCTGCATATAGAATATATATCTCGCAGATGATACGATATTCCAGAGTCTGTGGTTCCTATCAGGATTTCCTTGATAGATGGTTGCTGCTAACAAGGAAGCTACTGAACCAAGGGTTCCCTTTGGTAAAAATGAAGTCATCACTTCGAAACTTTTACGGTCGCCACCATGACTTGGTTGACCGTTATGAAATATCTGTGTCACAAATAACCACGGATATGTTCCACTTGTCGTAAACACTTCCCGGTCCTTTCCTGATCCACGACTTACTACCGGATTTTTAACTAGATTAACACGACTGGTGCCACTAGTGGAGTATGAACTGCTTACGTTTCCGGGGCACCTGAGTTCACCCCCGGTTTTTAGTGGGATTCGCGTTACTCGGTCTTTAGTTGTATTGTGTTTTGTAGATCGTTGCTTGTCCTTTTGCAGTTTTTCTGTTGGCCATTGTGTTGTCTGTTCTTCGATAGACGGATTCTGATTGCCCCTTTGGTATCTTCAAATTCTTCTTCAAGGCCCCGACAGGGTACATTGTACTTCCCTTTGACTCAAGAAAATGCGTTCACTTTATTAATGTGGTTGTTGTTTTTTAACCATTTAAAGCTATAACTGTATAATCGTTTTTGTCTTTCTGTGATTCTTCTTCTGTTTTAAGGTTGGTCGGAAATCGCTATTGGGTATGCGAAATATTAATTGCGAGCCCCATTGACGGGCGTCCGGAATCATATTATTTTGCTGTTAATTAAATTAATATGCAACTGCCAACAACCATAATTGGGATTTATCAAGTACGATGCTACATATCTAGTATATTTTAATTTTTTTTTCGATCGACAATTCAGAGGAGATGTGGATAGGAAGAAAAAAACTTCGTAAATTTAGTAGCATATAGTTTTACTCTCACAAATTTAAGAGTCATTTAACAAATCAAACAAAATATTTCTCCAACTTTTGTTAACATACTTTTCGTTTTTGTGACTATTAGTGTATGCTTAATATTTCACGTACGATTCATGTTGGTCAGTCACTAATCTGTTTTTAATTTGGATTTACCAGTAAAAGATATATAATATAAAGAAGATCTTGTAAATGTTAGTAAGTTTAAAATGATTTAATCAATTTAACGACTGCATTCAGCTCATTGAACAAATACGAGTCTCTATTGAGTTAACATAATGATTTCAGATTTCACCAATTGCAATAAATGTTTTGATGCATACACTTTTTGCTGATACCGGTTACCGGATAATATCACGCAACTTCTAAAATGAGAATTTATAAACATTGTGCCAGTGTATGACTCCCAAATCTTTTACATGATATTTAGCCCATATTATTTGTTTTACTTTTGGACTTTTAATTTTCCAGCGACCTAAATGTATTCCTACTGTTTTATTTAAATTTATGTTTGCCATCGGTGCTTTTTCATATATATACAATACTATAAATGTTTCTTCTATTGATTCCTCGTCCCTATTACATAATTGAGTGTCATCCGTAAAAATATTAAGGTTCGCTTCGTCTTTTTGATCGGAGGTGTGTGGTAATTTAATGCTTTTAATGTTTGGATTAGCTCTTATTGTGGATGTCAATGGCTCCGCTTGCAGGATGCATATCATAGGTGCAATTGGACACCTTTGACGGGTTGATCGGGAAATGATTACGTCTTTAGATATAAAACCATTTGTAATAATAAGTGTTTTTGCATTTTTCAATAACGTTTTAACCCATTCCCCAAAATTTACCTCAAATTCGAATTTATCTAAGCATTTTGCTAGCCATTTCCATTCTATTATTTTGAAAGCATTCATTTGCCACCATTTTAATTCTGATTCAACAATGTGAAGCTTTTTCCAAAAGCTGAAGCTTGTTTTTAAATATATTTAGATTATGAATATTTATTTCCACCTACCCCCCTAAAGATCAATATGATTGTCACGCCGTCGTGATCGCTAAAAGGAAAATACCTGATTTTGGGGTTGTAAGTCAAGCTAAGTAAAATACTTCATGTCTGACTATTTTTGTTTGTAGATCCATTATGGCTTCATCTGATTTATGTGATCCGTGTTTAGAAAGCAACAAAACTGTACATGCCGAGAAATATTGTTCTGAATGCGAGGAAAAATTATGTGCTGAATGCACCGATTCACACCGACGGTTTAAAGCATCTAAATCTCACCATGTTATTGATTTGTCGGTGATAGGAGCACGAACACCACCACCTTCTAAGATAAACTGTGAAATACACACAGACGATCAGATTGATTATTTTTGTAGAAACCATGATGTTGTATGCTGTAGAGCTTGTATTTCAGATAGTCATAGGTCTTGTGAGACTGTTATACCATTAGATGTTGCATCAAAGGACGTCAAACAATCGTATGAACTTTCCGATACGTTAAGCGAACTAGATTATATGATTGAAACACTGGCGAAAATGCTAGAAAATGGACGCGATAATAGAAAATTACCCGAACAGAAGTCATTGATAATCAAGCAAATCAGTACAGTTAAATCAAAGCTACTAAAAGATACCGATAACCTTGAACAACAGCTTATCACTGAGGTAACGTCGGTCCAAGAAACAAATGACGTGAAAATAATGAGAGAGACAAATGAAATGTCTCGATTAAGATCGGAATTAAAAGACAATAAACAAGAACTAGAATTGATTAAAAACCACGGCTCTAAGAATCAACTATTTATAGCTTTACGAAAACAAATAACAAACATCAAGAAAACAGACAACAAGATACATGATATGACGTCTGATGTGCATGAAATTGACATGGAGTTTGATGAACTTAAGAATTTCAAAATTGAAACAATTGGATCACTTTCACAAATTATCCGACCTTGTCCTATTAAATATAAACAGAGGAAACAACAACCTCCAGGAAAACCACTGACCGAATTCATCAAAGAAGGTCAAATTAATCTAAAACGTGGCGTACAATACGAGTTAACAGAAATGGCTGTCACTTCTGACAACAAATTACTACTTTGTAATTTTGCTGGATCTTCTCCAAAGGTATATATATACAAGGATTGCAAAGACTATGAAGCTGAAATATCGTTGTCCAGTCGACCTTGGTGTATTACTGTAGTACCATGTACAGATAAAGCAGTAGTTACTCTTCTAAATGAGGAATCCTTACAATTTATCAACACCACTAACAATACAAGGGACAAAAAGATAAAGATAGGAGAAAAGTGTAACGGTGTCACTGCTGGAAAGGACAAATTTTCATCGGTGTAAAAGGTAAAGTTTTAATCTTAAATACAGATGGATCTCGTGTAAGAGAGGTAATAACTGATGATGTTTTACATTTCAGCATATTGTATAATGAAAGGAATGATCAATTGTTGTTAAGACAGGGTGAGGGTGGATTGTGTTGTATCAATTTAGATGGCCACGTTAGATATAGATACGATATATCAGGATGGAAAGGACTGGCTGTGGATCGACAAGGTCATGTATACATAAGTGGATATGATTCAAATGACATACAAAGGTTGTCACCAGATGGAACATTCCGTGATATAGTATTAAGTGAACATGATGGTGTTGACCTACCATGTAGTATAACATTTAACAATGCCTTTACAAAACTTTTCATTATAAATGGAGAAACGACTGTATTAGTTTACAGTTGTAAATGAAGGAATTTTATATTTTGTGAGCATGATAGTATTGACAAGTCACACACCACGTGGCATAGCATTATAATAAAACTGTTCATTATAAGTAGAAATAAGACTGTATGAATCTCTAGTTGTAAATGAAGGATTTTAGTAATTGATAATCATGATGGCATTGACAAGTCACAAACCACGTGCTATTACATTTAACAATAACTTTATGAAACTGTTCATTATAAGTAGAAATAAGACTATTAATTTATAGTTGTAGATGAAGGATTTTTATATTTTGTAAACATGATGATATTGCCAAGTCACAAACAAGGTGGTATTAAATTTAACAGATCATTCAACCTATGCCAGCATTTTGAAAAATATGCATAAAAATGTAAGAAAAAATGTTGGCATAGATTATTACATAAGCATGACTGGTGTTGTATAAACAGATGTGGCGCTGTTGAACCAGGGGATATATCAATGTGATTGTCCACAATTAATGTTCAGTCCACACGATGACCACATGTCCTTCGGCCCAAGACCAGTAAAACTTTTTTGGACCAACAATGTTTTTCAGTTTTTTTTAAGAACTATATAAAAAAGTATTTGATTCGGACCTGTAAATTAAAATTTTTGTTTCGAGGACTGAATTTTAAATGCAGAACAAGTAAAGTTATACTTTATTTTCATTTCTGTAAATAAAAAAATATGCACATAGCAAGTACTGTACACAAGTATATGTATCACATTTAAAAAATGCAAGAAAAAAAGAAGATTATTGTACATGTTTGATTATAGAAATATAAGAATGACAATATTTTTAAATTAAGTGATTTGATGAATCTAACAAAAAAATAGGAAGAAGAAAATACATGTACTATGCATTTTTATTAGATTTAATATTGTACTCTGATATCTGTAATATCATTGTAAGTATTTAGGGGACAGTCATGATATTGATCGTATGGTAGTTTGATTTACAACTACCTGTGCAATCAGTGCCTATCACCATTAAAGTAGTGAGTTCGAACCCCGTTCATGGCAAGGTGTACTCGATACAATATTATGTGATAAAGTTTGTCAGTGACTTGCGACAGATCGGTGGTTTTCTCCAGACACTCCGGTTCCCTCCACTAATAAAACTGACCGCCACGATATAACTGAAGTATTGTTGAAAGTGGCGTTAAACCCCACAAAACCAAACCCGTACATATCTAGCTTTGAGTGAGCACTGATTAAGGACCACTTTAATAAGATCTTGAATTATTTGTTCTAAGCAATATATTTAAACTTAGTTTTCTTTGAAAAATACATGATACAATTCTGATAATTCTAAATATAAATCTATGAAAGTCTGATTTACAGCAAGCGTTTTTATGTGCGGAAATTTGGTATATTGTTGAATTATATGTTTTGATAACACTTTAGTTTAAACAATGTTTTATTGAGAAAAGAAGTCATATACATACAATCATAGGATTGGAAAGCAAGTGATTTTACACTTACACAAATTCCTTTCATAAGATGGAAAATATCAAACTATAGTGTACAAGATGGTGAAAAAGGGGGAAAAACGTGTTTAATTACATAATTATACAAACTATTTTAATTTTGATTTTTTAATAAATGTTTATTATATATACATATTAAAAAACAGTGTGCAAGATGGAGAAGAAAATAAATTAAAAAGACCCCCCTCCCCACACACACTTTTTCAATTACATAATTATTCAAAATATAAAAATCTAATTTTTTTTATAAACATTTATTTGTAGTTACCAGCTTACAATATTTATTATTTATTTAAAGAATTGTTTTTTGCATATTAAACTTAGAATTTTTTATAACGTTTTTCAACACATTATTATTCTAATATTTTACTTTGCTATCTCCATATCTTAAATAGCTCACATGTAATTATCATTTATATCTCCATATCTTAATTAGCTCACATGTAATTATCATTAATTGTTATATAAACACCTATTGCAATATGTAAATACTTTTTATCAGTTGGAAAACATACGTCCAATTTATCATCTCGCGGCGACATAGGATGGACATCCTGCTACACTAAGCAGCATATAAATGTTTGCAGACTATTATGCAGAATTTTACGTTCGGAAGACCATAGACTTTCTTATAACATTTGCAAGTGGATTTCAAGAAGGAGAAAAAGTTGGGCGTTTGAAGTGGACAAGATTGTTGACACGTTAAATGTTAGAGAAACAATATATAATCTGTCATTTTCTACAAAGTATGCTATGAAAACGGTTTCTGAAAAACTTATGCGTCTGGACAATACTGAATGGTACAGGGAACTTTTTAACGATAGACGTAATGGCCAAAGCGGAAACAAACTGCGTACATATAGACTTTATAAACATAATGTTAAAAGTGCGCCTTATGTGCTTCAAAATATATCTCGATTTGAAAGACGGACTATGGCCCTGTTTCGGTCCGGCTCTCTCCCGCTAGCCTATGAGACAGGCAGGTACTCCAGGCCGCCGGTCCCAGTGGATGATAGACTATATGTGTACAGTAACTCAGGACGTGTGGAGAATGAAAAACATTTTCTCGTGGAGTGCAATTTGTATGACGATTTGAGATACAATCTGTTTTTTGAAATTTCAAAATTTGTTGACAATTTTCATACACTTGACATTGATATCAAATTTGTGAAACTGATGACTGGTCTTGATATCCAGCACTATTTTTGCAAAATATTAAATAGATTTTACTTTCGTAGAAAATTATTTTCACAGTAAATTTAGTAATCAATTTGTTGATATCAGAATTTTTATAAAGGTTTTTAAAAGTTTATGGTTGGACAATTGAGTTCTAATATGATGAATATATATATACAGTATATATATATATATTGAAGTAAATTTTTAGTTATGAATTTTTATTTTTGACCAAAAGTTTTATAGAATTTTCAAACTGATTTAAATAGATTTTTAACTATGCTAATTAATGTATAAAGTCTTATATTGTTAGTGTCTCATAAGCAAGATTTTTTTGGGCTGGAAATTGATTGTTTTATGTGTAAATATTATATTTTATGTAGATTTTTTTATGACAATCAATATGTGACACTTAAATAGATTTATTTATTTTTAATATTATTAATATGTTTGTGGACATTCCTTGAATTTTTTTTTTTAAATGTTGACATAGGTTGAAGACATCCATTTAACAATTTTACGAAACCGGAGGAAATTATATGTAAATTAGTTTATAGAGTGCCTGGCCATATTACAGTACGCAATCGATTTACGCTATATATATTTCATGTAAAACCACATTGTTCAAAATATTTTATTGTGAAGTCATTTCTAAACAGATTTTGATCATTTTTGCACCAGAAGAAGCGGACATATTTAAAGATCATTTGCTTATTTTAGCACAATTTTCCGTCAGATTGCCTTTATTTTCTTATGATTTAAAGACAACTTTTTTGTTTTCTGACGTCAAATTTGCAATATACTTAACCAAAATAAAATCGGAAAAATCAACATTTGTGTTTAAATCACAAGAAAACATAAACCATGCAGACAAAAATTACTGTCAGATAAACAAATAAAATTCGAAGAATTCTGAGTGTCTTGACATAAATTTCATAAAAATCTGCCAAGAGATAGCTTTAAAATATATATTTTTTTTAAATGTGGTTTTATATGAAATATATAGCGTAAAATCGATTGCGTATTGTAATATTGCCAGGCACTGTAGTTGTAAAGAATATATTTTTTTATTTTTGCTAACAAAATTTGTTTCCTATTATTAGTATATGCTATTGACTACTAAATGATTGATCTAATTAATTTTACTGGACATGTCATTTTTTTTTTTTAACTTATTTAACAATTGGACATTTACAACAGTTGAGTTATTTTTAACATTTTGACATTTACAACAGTTGAGCTATTTTTAACATTTGGGTCATTTGCAACATCTCGATCATTTTAGCAATTATATTTTATGTAAATTGTGAAATTCGTCGTAGAATATATTGAATATAATATTTATGGACATAAAATTTAAATATAAAGTATAATGAGCACAAACTCTCTATTGATTGATTGATTGATTTATTTTGTTTAACGCCACTTTCAGCAATATTTCAGCTATATCATGGCGACCAGTTTTAGTGGTGGAAGAAGCCGGAGTACCCACAGAGAACCACCGACCATGGGCAAGCTACTGATAAACTTTATCACGTGGCTGCCGAGTGCACCCTTTTTGTAATTTACAAAGCCCAGCGCGAACCCACGCTGTATTGGTGATAGGCTTATATGAGTTGTTAGGTAATCCAACTACCTAACTCATTGAGCAACCCGGGCCCTTGGTCCATATGGGATAATGAAAACAAAATCACAGATCCTAGAAATGGATTAAATCGAAAGAAACTCATACGTGGTCGATGGATTGTTATGTGGATCGGAATTCCTAATGGATTAGTTTTGGGAATATGAATGAGATAACGTTTTCTAAAAAATCTCAAACCTGCATGAACACAACAATACATGAATACGCATGTGAACATTACAGGCTCAAGCGCACCTCTTCAACATTTGCCAACAGTTGTTTCTTACCTTTTCATACCTATTTTTAAAAATGTTGACATAGGTTGAATGAACCTTATATATGGGTTAACATTAGTTTTTTTGGGAACTTGAAGATATCATAAATACTTGAAGTATTTGTTTAAGAATTATATTAACCCTCATCAAAAAGGAAGAACAAAAATAAAGTTTCCAGCTTCTTCTCTTCCAGAGTAAGAGGGTATTAAAATGGAACAAAGTCCAGTTTTTGCAATCCTATTTTAATGGTTTACAATTAAACATCGGATCCTATGTAAAAATGAATAGTAGTTTGATAATTTTTCTTAAAATCTATACTTCATTGAACACAAACTTGCATATGAATAATGAGGTGAGCAATGCAGGGCTCAGGTGAGCAATACAGGGCTCAGGTGAGCGATACAGGGCTCAGGTGAGCAATACAGGGCTCAGGTGGTGAGCAATACAGGGCTCAGATGAGCAATACAGGGCTCAGGTGAGCGATACAGGGCTCAGGTGAGCATCTAGTTAACTTAACATGTTACTTATTAAAATTCTAAAAATTATGATGCCAAAGACGAAATAAATATTACAAAAATATTGTAATAGTTTTCCGGTTACCGCTGAAGTAACTTTATACAATATTTCCTCTGATCTATGACGCTTAAAACAGCACCTCCAAATCAACCATAAGACTAATGGTTCAATTGAAACATTCAAGTAAACCGTATCACACAAGACACACAAACACTCTTTTATGTGGGGAAGAGTCGTCTGGTCCTATGCTCCTCTGGATAAACTGAGAACGGTAGTGTTAAGTCAATCGAGACGATATAATTGATGAGGTTCAATGCATATAAAATTAATTATTTAATATGGCACAATTCAGTAATGCATATAGTATCAAGCAATATTGACAATAAAATTAGTTCTCAAATTAATAGATTTCCCTCACCAATGCATAGTTAGTAAATGCTATTATCTGTTAAAATATGTGTTTATTAAAAGTTAGCCGAATGTTTTTGTAAGCTCGTCATCGCAAAAGTATTTTGTCTTAGGTATTTAGCCCAAAAAAGAAAAGAATGTTTCATGTTCGCATGAATTTGTGAAATAGAACATACACTATAAATTAATTTACAGGCATATCATTATTTCACGGTGATTATTCATAGGATTCTACTTGAGCAATAAACAATTAAAGAGAGATAACTCTAAGTTTACTAAGACATAAACTTGAACACGAGAGACTATTCAACTATATAGTTAGATGATTGATGATTTTTGGTGTTTAACGCCACTTTCAACAATATTTCAGCTATATCATGGCGACCAGTTTTAGTGGTGGAGGAAGCCGGAGTACCCGGAGAGAACAACCGACCATGGGCAAGCAACTGGTAAACTTTATCACTTGCGGTTGCGAGTCGATTGCACCCTTTTTGTAATTAACAAAGCCGGGCACGAACCTCACGCCGTATTGGTGATAGGCTTGTATAAGTTGCTAGAGCCAGCGACCTAACTCATTGAGCCACCCACTCTATACTGTTAGAAACAAATTAAAAGTAAGGGGGTATGGTATCCTATGCCACTTTCAATAATATTTCAGCTATATCGTGGCGGTCAGTTGCATTGCTTGAGGAAACAGGATTACCCGGAGAAAACCACTGACCTGCCGCAAGTCACTGCATGACAAACTTTACCACATAATGTTTATCGAGTACACCTCACATGACCCGCATTCTAACTCGTAATATTAGTGGTGAAAAGCACTGATTGCATAGGTAAATGTAAATCCAACTATCATAATATCACGACCACGACGGCCCAGGAAAGAAAATTAATGTAAGCTTCAACAACTTGTATAAATTAACATTATATACATGACATATCGAACAGTAACACAACATTTATAATACATTTGTAACATCTAAGTAACCATACAATGATAAAAGCAATGAACATTTTTTAAAGAACTAGTAATGCTCCCATCTTGACATCAAATATAACACAAGAAGAGTTTGAAGATACCGAAGGGGGTAATCAGAATCCGTTAATCGAAGGACAGACAACACAATGACCAACAGAAAAAAGGACAAAAGGACAAACAATGATTTACAAAACATACATATAAAATTAAAGATCGAGTACCACAAACCGCACTAAAAACAAGTCGTGAACTCAGGTGCTCCGGACGGATAAGCAGTAACTGCTCCACTAATGGCACTCGTCGTGTTAATCTAGTTAAGACTATTCAAAGTTAGTTGTTATAAAGTTTATCAGTGCTCCTATATTTTTCTGTACCAATAAAACTGACCATCATGATTTTGTTGAATGTAGCGTTAAACACTCAGTGGCGGATTGACCTATAGGCTCGATAGACTGAAACTTAGGGCCTCAAATTTAGGGAGGGCTCCGATGGCTGAATGAGATAGGTAGTTGTATTACCTAACAACTCGTATAAGCCAATCACCATTACGGCGTGGTTTCGTGCCCGGATTTGTAAATTACAAAAAAGGGTGCACTCGACTCACAGCCGCAAGTGATAAAGTTTACCAGTTGATTGCCCATGGTCGGTGGTTCTCATCGGCTTCTTCCACCACTAAAACTGGTCGCCATGATATAGCTGAAATATTGCTGAAAGTGGCACTAAACACAAAAAATAAATCAATCTAACGTTCAAATCAAAATCAAATTTAGGGGGCATCCGGTCAAGGTGTATAACACTGTTATTAGACTTTCACACTTATGCTGTTATAACGTACTGTAATTTCTAAACTATCCTTCGGTAGTTTTCCTTACGCAGTGGCACTCCAATTTAGAATATTGCAGAATGTTAAACACCCCTCATCATCTTCGCCTTTATTGAAATTGATAAACACACTTCCACGTTCCTCCAGTCGTGAAGGTGGGGAATTGGGAGGGGTCTCACAAGTGCATTAGTCTAGGGCATCTCTTTATATAAACTCGGCACTGCTCTAACCCCTAACCCAAAGGTTACAATAATTTTAAGAAAAGTCGGTTTTTAGTTTTATAACTCCTAATTGCCAAAAGGTAAGAAAGGGAAACCGATTTATAATTTTTCCAGAAGAAGCAATACTAGTAAACGTCAAAACAAGCTAAAAGAATTTGATACAAAAGGAGTAATCATAATCCGTAATTCGAAGAAGGGCAGACAACACAATGCATGACCAAAAGAAAAAGAACAAAAGGGCAAACAACGCTCTACAAAACATACACATAAAACTAAAGATCGAGTAGAGCGAACCCCACTAAAAATCGGGGGTGAACTCGGGTGCTCCGGAAGGGTCAGCAGTTCCTACTCCACTAGTGGGACCCGTCGTGTTACTCTAATTACAAACCCGGTGATAAGTCATGAACGAGGAAAGGACCGAGAAGTGTATCATTCTTTTCTGCTGTAAAGAAGGCAGTAGCAGATGGATAACGAAGAATAGTCACTTGATGTCCGAGGTCAGCATCTGACACGATCCTCTAACTATCATTATAGATTGTGGAGTACTCGAGAATTCCTAACTAGTATCTAATTTCATATGAGGTGAACATCAAGGTGACTGTCAATTCTCGGGTTGACAACTTTCGATGTTGAATAATTGTATATTGTCTTGGGTGTTCATTTTAAAAACTACGAGTCGTTCTATTTGTTTATTTATTTATTAATATTGCTTACTAAAGACATTGTTTACATAAAGTTAAACAACTGTTAATCACTTATAGTATAAGGATTGTCTTTGATTTTGCACATTGATTTTGGCGGGATTATTGACATTCGTATACTATTAAAGTTTATTTATTGTTGCAGAACGTGAATGTTTTAACACTAGGATATAAATATGCTACCATGAACAGATTATAATATTCACAAAACTTCTAACTTATTCATCAATTAGTGTCAGTTAACGTTAGATTGATTGATTGATTTTTGGTGTTTAACGTCACTTTCAGCAATATTTCAGCTATATCATGGCGACCAATTATAGTGATGGAAAAAGCCGGAGTTCCCGGAGAGAATCACCGACCATGGCCCGGGCAAGCAACTGGTAAACTTTATCACTTGCGGCTGTGATTCGAGTGCACCCTTTTTGTAATTAACAAAACCGGGCGCGCGAACCCACACCGTGAACGCTAGAATATGCCACCATGAACAGGCTTGAATATTCACAAAACTTCTAACTTATTCATCACTCAGTTTCAGTGAACGCTAAAATATATCACCATGGACGACGACTGGAATATTCTAATTAAATCAGATCTTTGTTCGAAGTTTTTAATATTTTATGTGGCGATTCAGTAATCTGATTTTTTCAACAAATATGTACGGAGTGCAAAAGCATAGTTATAATTTGCATAGATGTATGATCATTAGGCTCATTCATGTGGTTATGCCGGGTCACAATTCATCGTCAAACTGGCCTTGTGGAAAATTGGTTATATTGAAATATTAAACCAAATAAATGCGTTCCCAGTTCAAATTAAAAATGTATAATACATATGTAGTTTAGTAGAATTGACATTATGCTTTTGTGAAAAACTTATATGCCCACTTATCTGATGTATGTACCACCCTTATAATTACCAGTTAATTAATTTGTACCGCATCTGATATAACGGTTAACGTGCTCGTCTCGGGTTCGATCAGCCCCAAGAGCATAAGGTCCCATTCTAATTTGTGTATGTTGTGAACGGAATGTTTTGAATGTTTGAACACTGATTTTGTTGGAAGTACCAATACAATACAAGATACGATATATGTTTAAATTTGAACTATGTTTTATGACCATTTACATTGGTATGCATGTGAGTAGTTGTGTAGGTAGGGACCTCAGTGTACTGATTTCCAAATAAATTGAAAATATATGTTTTCGCTAAGTACCCAACACTACAGAGTAAAAAAAGAAATAAGATAGGTTAGATTTGGGTCAGGATAATCTGTCCAAGTGGAGTCCGTATGAGGACGTTTGTTTCAATGAGCCAGCTATATAGTTAATCTAGCTTATCCTCCTGATCTAGTGCGAAATAGACATCACGAATATCACGGTCTTGATACTGCTGGTGGACAATACCTGTTTAGACCCTAAGGAAAACTTGTTTACATGACATTTTACATTATTTCGCTTTCAAATATTTTGACTACAGGTGTACCTGATGATAATTACAGAAACTCGTAGTGCGCACTTAGAAATCTAACTTTTTATTAATAGCGAACACAGAGAGCTCTACAACAACATGGGCATGCAACACACAGTTGGGTCTGCCTAATGCACGGTGTATAATCAAAGCGCTACATTTCAGATCAATTGGCGTTCTACGGTATGTTTCAGATAGGAAAACGCTACTATTCGAAAAAATGGAAGAACTTAAAACAATGCTGATAGAAAAATTAAAAATGAGCAACAATGACAGGTAATTTTGAGTAAAACAAATGGCTTACCGAACTCCTATAACATTATTGTTTTATATAAAAACACCAATAAATAAGGAAGATCGATATTTAATAAATAATTTTTATCTTACATTTACATGTAAAATCTGACGTCTTCGATTCATCCTCGCACGTTTTGTAGAAATAAAAGAAAATTAACGCAGGAATGTAGATGATCAACAAAAAAATTGTTTAGAAACATTAAAGTATCTTTGTATAGAAAATCTATACATATATTTTTATCGATCGAAATAAAACCGTAAAACACAGCCAAATATTTATTTTTCGGGAACGCATCATTTCAGATCTAATGAAATGATCGCTCGAAATGGAAACGCTACTCTACAGATTTATAGAGAACGCTTCTTTTAAGATTTCAGAAATAAAAAATATGTATATTTCACATTCTATTTCACAAATACCTCGTGTATCTTTGTTTATTTGGTGGTTATTTGCTTGAAAATATATTATATCGGTAAAACTACAAGAGGAAATATGCGAAACAGAAAAAAGAAAGGGGTTCTTAGGCCTGTATCTGTATACGAAATCCTAGATTCACTCCTTTACGAATTCAAAGTTATACACAGCACTGACATTCCAAAATATAGATTGAGTTTGTTTCTACAGGTTCCTTAAAGATTCTAAATCAACATTTTTGTCTATGGTTATAGAAAATGTAGTATGAAGAGGAAAAGGGGACTATGGCTCCACAAACCTAAGCACAAAAAATTGAAACTGTTCCCGGATATAAACGCTGATAATATATCAACTCTATTGAATGCCGAACCACTTACTCTATATTTATCACAATTAGAAAATGCTCCAAGAAAAAATGCTAGGAAAGACAGAAAGGGGCGGAAGCTTTTCACGCCTTCTGAAGATGAAAACATTACAGAGAATATGCTTAACATACTACCATCGGTACTGAATAAGTTAAATGCAGCTGGACATAGAGCGGATTTCTGTTTATTACTAAGAACTATAAACTCAGACCGATTTCCGCTGCATAACATTGCCCTGCGTTTACTTTTTGACGTAGCAAGATGGTATAGTTTGGACAGCACGACACAAATGACTTATTCAAATGACAGCTTAAAATTCTGGAAGGTGGTGTACAAACTGTTCCATGGAAAAGTGCTACGTTTCTTATCGGGAACTAAATCTGTCGGACAAGTTGTAGACGGTGATACCAAAAAAATGGACGTATGACCCTCGGTCCGCAGATATTAACTTTGCAGTGCTGAGTGTGAGCGTAATTAACAGTTTCGATATGATCGAGAGTAGTATTCCAAAAGAGATGACACAAGTTTAAAACAGCTAACTCAAAAACTACACTTGGGATTGTGCTGAAATTCGAACTTGACCTCCTGTATTTTATAGTACTAAACAAAACAACTGTTCAATTTAAAAACAATCCTTCGATCCGTTCTCAAGTTATCATCTGGAAACCACTGGAAGACGGACGGTCGGACGGACGCCACATACACATCAAACTAAATCGATGGTATCAAATAATACCTCGCCACTTCATTTGGCGGGGTATAAAAAAGTTTCAATGAAATTTTTGGCCAAAAAACAATTCTGGCAAAAAAGGGGGCAAAAGTATATGTTTGTCCCCTTGCCCCCGGCTCCTACGCCATTGATTTTATCAACAAGAACTATGATCTATCGCCTGAAGGTGATTATGAATTTATTGTTTGCATGTATGTGATGACGATATCGAATGCATACATGCGTGGAATTGAATGGTGGTCTATTTAGAAACTGGAAATCGAAACTTGTGTGCAAAATTCTTGAACTGTTGAACTATTCAATTAGCATAAATCCCCATTTACATGCACACTTTTACATACCTGTGTATTTTTACACAGGTTTGTAAATTTGCACCATTGTGCAAATACTGCATGTGAACGCAACTACATACGACAAAGGGTGTAATTTTTCACGATCAAAGAGGCAGGTGTAAAAATGTATAGATCTACACACGTGTAAATTTTACATGGTAATCTGAACAGTATCGTTTCCTTAATCTGAACAGAAGCGTTACACAGATCAGTAAGAAATTGTCGTTTGTAGAGCAGTTCACAGTAAAATTATAAAATAAAATAAATGTGTAGTAGTTTTATAATCTAATTAAAATTAGATCTCTCACTTTGCTCTTGTTTAGTTATATTTCGCGCGTGTGAGATCTAACGCAAGCCTGTAGACGTCGCATTCTGGTGATCTAGGGTAAAGCAAAATATTGTCCATTCAAATGATCGCTTACGAGATCTTGAAAGTGGATTTATGCAAGGGACGTAACTCTGGGTGCTAATGAATTATGCAAGAAATCCATTCGGAATTCTTCCAATGTTATCTATATCGACTATGTCGGAGCCCGATTGTTCCGACAACTGTTTACATTTCCGGAGACAAAAAGACGTCTTCAGGTGAAAATTCATAATTTACGGTACAAATCAATGGCATTTAAAAGCCCTCTCACGCCTAGGCGTATTTATTACAAATCAAATATATGTGTGCTTATTATGTGTGATATCAGAGAACGATTTTGATTGGTTGTTCTGAGGGTCGTTACCTTTATTTGCATCACATTACATATGCGTGACCCTAGGTCACCAGAATGCGATGTCTACAGGCTTGTGTTAGATCTCCCACGCGCGAAATATAAATAAACAAGAGCAAAGTGAGAGATCTAATTTTAATTAGATTGGTAGTTTTATATACTATTAAGGACAAGTTACACATACATTCATATTTATTTATTCACTTTATTTGTTGTATCAACTCATTTTCTACGACAATCACGAATATATTTCTTTGACATCACACAATCTTTTTTGAAATTTGCAATGATCTAAGATGCAAATACAATTTAAGTTGTCTACGTTTAAAGATCGAACTTAAAGTTTTAAAGTTTACTTTTGACGTAGCAAGATGGTATAGTTTGGACAGCACGACACAAATGACTTATTCAAATGACAGCTTAAAATTCTGGAAGGTGGTGTACAAACTGTTCCAGGGAAAAGTGCTACGTTTCTTATCGGGAACTAAATCTGTCGGACAAGTTGTAGACGGTGATGCCAAAAAAATCGACGTATGACCCTCGGTCCGCGGATATTAACTTTGCAGTGCCGAGTGTGAGCGTAATTAACAGTTTCGATGTGATCGAGAGTAGTATTCCAAAAGAGATGCCATCGGGCCTGATTCCATGTACGTTAAAAAGGGGGATGACATATTATACAGAAGAGACATTTTAATTCTAAAACGTGTGATTAACTACAAATTGCCTTTTTAATTTAAATTTCTTTCTGATTTTAAATTCATTGAAAGCTCATAATTAATATAAAATTATCTTTTTATTTATTGGGCTAATTATCTCCACTCTATATGGATATTTTAAGAAATGAATATCGTAGGATGGTCTTAAGACCATCTTTACTAGGATGGTCGTAAGACAGCTTCGTTGTGCTGTCTCAGACATGTCCTAAAATGGTCCTAAGATGGTCCTAATTATGGTCCTAAGACATATCTTAAGACATGTCTTAGGATAGTTTCGTTAAACAGGCCCCCGTTTGTATTTTTTAAGGGTTTTATAGGAAAGGAGGTATTTTGAGTAAAATGGTTTCACTTTCAATGTTGTCTGAATATCTATGCAAGCCAATCTTTATGTCGTCGTATTTTCCGTCATTTCTTTGATCGTGAAATTGTTATAATTTTTTTGTTTTTGTTTTCTCTAAAATTGTGTTTGCCTAATGTAAAAACAATACTTTTGTTGTTTAATATTTTGAGAAATAATTAATTATATTGATCATCCGAGATTGGTCTTGATTACTACCGCGAGCTTCCCATGCAATAATTATTTGTTGTTTCTGTGCTAAATTTTCTTTTTTGAACATGTAAGAGTTATTATGTCGGGAAATTGTGCCATTAATTTTCATCGTTATCATTTTAATAAGATTTTGGTAGTCTTTTGTTGTTTCGGGGAAATAGAAAAATTCTATCTGTTTCTCGGTCTTTCAGGGATATTCACAGGTCCTCTGAGGGTATTCTTTGGTAATATGGGGGATTTTTTTTGGTATTCTGGGGGTATTCTTGGGTAAATGTATGGACCGTTCAACTTTCACTGGCCAGACAGAAGTGCTGTGCTCGCATCTAGGCAATGCATACTCCATATTATTAATAGGTCGATATCTATGCTGATAGTCCTCCGAGGTGTTATCCACAGAGTAGTCAGCGTTTTTGTCGCTGACACAATTTATTAGATTTATTCACGTGTTTTGAATTTGTAGATCCAAAATAATGTAGTACAGTGAAATTTGTCTAAACCGAACCCTGAGTAAACCGAAAACCTGCTTATACCAGACAGACTTTACAGTGGCAGCTACTAAATGTCTATCTAATTTGAACCTGTGTAAACCAAACACCTGTATAAACTGAATAATTCTTCAGTCCCAAAGGGGTTCGGTTTAGACAGGATTGACTGAATATTAATATTAAGGTCAATCTCCGTACGTCATATGTACCCTTAACTAATTTTGGATTCCCTGCCTGTTTAGTCTCGTTGGTTTACTTGCTCCCAAAATATTTGAATTATATGGTTTTCCAATATTTTAATATATTTGACATATGATGGTAATTCCAGAAAGGCGTCACGTGTGCACTGAAATAGATCTCTACATTTTCATAATAACTTGTGACTAAAATATAATTGGAAAAATGGCATCTCCCACTCACTCAGACAATTCACCATGGGTATGTAATCACAAGACTGTATAAAAATTCTTAAATTTGTAATATTTTTATTTCATGTCTTGGGTGGGGATCGAGATTTTATGTTGTTTTGACAAGAATTTAATTGTAATATACGGTATATATGTATAATGCTGATCGCAACTTTTACCTGTTACAAATCTATAATCAATAAATTATCACATTCAATTTTAGGCTTTTAAATTACTCGTTAAATTGAACTGAAAAATATACGTTCCAATACACACATGCATTTGTCAACTTAGCGGAACGGTAACACAAATTTAAAGAGACCTTTTCATAATTTTTTTGTTTATTTATTGTATCAGTTAGCACATAGGGCTGTTTACTGGCGTTTTAACAAACGATTGAATTAACTTGCTATCATGGTGGATATTTACGATACATAAAATTTGTGAAATATTGGATAAAAATTAATATTAGAGATGAAAATAATTTCCTGATTGAAATTGTGTGCGAACTAATTTTGTGTGTACTACGTTTTAATCAATGTTATTATTTATTTGTTGTTTGTGTAGGATTATCAGATACCAAGTTACGAAATTCAGATTTTAAACTACGGATTAAATCGGATTATGGACACATGTCATTTAGAAGTATAGCTCCTATATACTACGGATTTAAATTATATATATTAGATTTTTAATTATTGGTGGTTAATTTTTACGTCATTTCGAATGATATTTCATAAATGTGAAGTCTGTGAAGTATACTAATATAGATGATAATCTAGTGAAATGGGTTCTGGACCTAGTAAAGAAAAGGATAGTCCTGTTCAAACTTCAAAAACTTCGACAAGTGTGGTAAAGACCTCAGAGCCAGCGCCAAAAAATCAGAAAAGTGAAAATGTAACAAATTCTAATGGACGAAAGGTAGAACCTTTAAAACATTCGGAATTTGGACACAGACAACAAAATGAAAATACAAACAAAGAAAACAATAATAAATCGAAAGGACGAATTCCACAACCATTCGACGACAGTGACGATGAAGGCGATGATTTACTAAACGACGATTGGAAAAATAAAAATTCCAAGAATAAAAATAATAAATCGAATAATAATTCTAATAACAAAATAAAAACATGGGAGCCCCCGCTACCTCCAACAGAACAATATCCAGAAACATATGCTCAAAAAATGCAACGAGAGCAATATAAACACGAACAGTTATTAAGACAAAAAACAATATACAGAGATCCCGAAGAATGGGAAATGGCTGATCAGGTAGGTTTTATTTAATAGATCATTACACCATTATATGACTTGAAATGATTGGCAGATAATTTAGTTATTAATAAATTGAAAATTACATTGACAGGACAAACATTATTTCTCAATCAGTGAAATGTATTTATTTCTTGAGGTCATAATTATGTTATTCGGGTCAAAGACATGTAGTTGATGGGGTTAAGCTATTGATGTTAACGTGAAGAAAACAACCCACCTTCAGAAAATCTCTTATAGAGTAATTGGTTCATTTACACCCTATATTAGAGTAGTAGATATATCAATTATTTCTTACACTGTCATATATCAAGGAGGTCGCAGAACAATGCACAGAGCAATTGAGTCTTACACTCTCACATATGGGGGGGGGGGGGGC
>MJUT01055619.1:524910-546915 GCA_002080005.1 Gigantidas platifrons
GAATAATTACTATAAATAATACAAGCCTATATATAATGAATAAGAATATAATATTAACCAAAATCAATACGTTTACACAGACGGGACGTCCCCAAGGTGAAACCTGAACACCTTCTCTGTATGATTATGTTTATCTTAATGATACAATCTCTAATCAACCTGAAACATTAACGCTATCCTCGCAACAACAACACGTTGGTACAGGACATGACAAATTTTAATTAAAAATTAATCACGAAATATTTTCATGACATCCAGTCAAACCTGTCCATGTGGTCACATCTATTAAGCGGTCATCTGTATAAAAACATCACATTTTTCTTGTTCTGTCCGGAAACGTCATATAAATTTAACATCTTTTGAGAGCTCACATGTCTCATGAGACTACTTTTACTCTGTTCTAAACTGGCCTCTTAATACAGGTTTTAATTATATTTTAGGAATACTTAAACTATATTATGGAATATATGTGTTACAAATGACCACGGACATGTTCCGTTTATCGTAACGCAACCCGGTCCTATTCCTATGTTATATGTAGTGTCTAATAGATCATTGCCATTTTGTCCTTTTTTTTTGGTCATTACATTGTCTACTTTTTTTTTATCTACTTGTACGTATTTTAATATTTATAATATGAAAATGTGTTTCTTTCAATCACAAGTAATGAAAATTGCTCATCCAGGACAATATGTCAGTCGAAGTATTTTTCATATATCATGTACACAGTTCCCTTTAAATAATGCATATCATTTTGTTGAAATGCCGAAATGACCCGAGATTATATGTATTGAGGCAATGTCGACACTGGAAAATAAACGGCTTGCTAATTAATTTAAATCTCCTCTGATGAATTCAAAAAGAATACAATTAGATTAACATCGAAATATGTTTACACGACATATTCGAAAGATATTTGTTTTTCCGAACTTTGTCACGCCTTTTTTTATTCAAATAACAATATGGGCGTTATCGTTCATCTGGTACCAGTCTATTTGTGAGGACTTCTTTTTTCATTAAGATAAAAATTGAAAGCCATTTAAAACAATATCGTAAAAATACATGTTTCGTGATAATTTAAATGTCTTACTATGTCAAGACACCCGTAAAGGGTCAATAATGTTGGCCATCAAAACTTCAACGGGATTTTAAACATTTATATTAAATCTAGACTAAGGTATACACAAACAAATTATTGAAATCTACAACAATTTTCTTTGCACAAGGGGATGGTTACCCTTCAATAACACGCAGCAAATATTTTGTTTATTTGTATATGTTTATTTCGATTAAATCTTTAGTTATTATACCTTACATATATGAATTTCAAATATGGGGTTCAAACTGGGTGAAGAGCGGGGGAAAGAACGTTCTGAGTTCGAACCCCGTTCATGGTGAGGTTTACTCGATACAACATTATGTGATAAAGTTTGTCAGTGACTTGCGACAGGTCGATGATTTTCCTCGGGTACTCCGATTTCTTCCACTAATAAAACTGACCGCCACGATATAGCTGAAATATTGTTGAAAGTGGCGTTAAACACCATAACGCAAACCAAATCGACGTATTACTTGGTTGTCTGTGATGTCAGTGTCTACATCCTGGTCTTAAGACTTTTGTAATCCACAACTTTTCTTCTCACAACCGATGAAATTCGATTAAACCTTACAACTTTCTTTCTAATAACCCATCGTTTTTTATTATTGCAGGAGACATTCTTATTTATGTTCCCATCTGATTCTTGATACGCATCAATCAACGTCGGTCACTCGAAGCTCGCCTATCTTGAAGAGACTCGTAAATGCTTAACATATTTTTGTTTAAAAAAGGGGAGAATATTGCAATGGGAAACAAATACACAGTTTGATGTTGGCCTATCAATATAAATCACACATGTGAGTGGTGTATGGATGTATATTACACCACTTTATTATACAAATGACAATGGATTTTTCCCTTTTACGTAGATTTATTTTTTCTTCTATAATCGAAAAGAAAGAATTTGGTACTTTGCATTGTCTTCAGATTTTGGTTCTCTGCATTGCCTTTGACCTATGTGGACTTCGTTGACTTTGGACTGTTTACTTTGTTCTCTTCTGATTGGGTACTGAGTGCCCATCACCACTGATGTTGTGGATTCGACTCCCGCTCAGGCGAGGAGTACAACATTATGTGATAAAGTTTGTCAGTGACTTGCGGCAGGTTGTAGGTTTTCTCTGGTTCCTCATGTTTCCTCTACCAATAAAATAAATCACCACAATATAATTCAACTATTACTAAAAGTGGGGTTGAACACCATCAAATAAACTAACACACTGGGTACCCTTGCTTTCGTGTATCTTTTATCAGGGGTACTTTGCACCTTATGACAATAAAATCTTTGAGCACAAATTAACATGATATTAAAGTGGTCCTTTGTATCAGCGTTAATCTTATGTTTAAAAAAAAGGGGGGGGGGTACTTGAAAAAGTTAAAGGCGCACACTAGGTACATTGAGTATTTATTATATACATTGTAGAATGTAAGTATGGGTATCACTTTTCACTTCACATTTTGTTTTTCAATTCGTGAAATATAATACCGTTTCACCTGGGGTGACTTTTAAATGAAATTAAAACCGGTATAAGGGAAATATTTAATATTTATTACAGGATTGAAAACATATTTATTTTTTCCCATTTGAATTTGCACAGGTCACTAAATCACTAAACAGAGATCACGAGACCTATATCTTTATATCATACAGGGGGTGTCTCGGTGTAATCAGCGGTACATACATATACACTGTACCTATTAATATCGAAAGGCTTCAAGCATAAAACTCTGAACATACTTTTGTCTAAACATGGAAAGTCATAACACTAATATATCGACAAGAATACAACAAACAGTGTTGCACGATTAAATTCCATACTATCAAAAATATTCTTCAGGGGTAGGTGGGATTTTTGTTAAACATAAGATATCAAAATTAGTCGAAGGTGTACAGAGCGTCCGGTGTAATCGCGTACCTAACGGTTCGGTGATTAATTTCACAACTTACCAAAATTTTATTGAATTAATTTAAGTCATCTTCAAATACTTTGAAATATTTTCTTGATGGTTTTTATCCGGATTCCGCTACAATTTTTTTAACATTTATGTGAAAACGAAATGTAAACAAGCCAACCCTCGATTTTTGACAAATGTTGCAACGTCCGGTGATATCGCGCATGCATACTTTGGATGGTTCTTAAAATGAATAAAGGAAAGATTTTATTTTGAAAGATTTAGAAATTGAAGTTTATACCTATTCCTTCAAAATAAGCTCAAATTTGAAAACATTTAATATCTTTTAATATAATTAAAGTTAATCCTCACATAGCAGTAGTCTCCATCTTAACTTTTCCAATGGTTTTGCATTTGACATGTGAAATACGTAAGCGCGAAATCACATGATGCGCGAATACCGGTACCAATAAATGTGAAAGTATAAGTACTGGGTACTGGAGCAAGTTCCCTGGCTCACACAGAACTGCTCAGCGCGTCCCGTGATGGCGGACAAGGGATGCCCTCAATTTATGGGGGTCGGTTTATAACACAGAACGTAGTAGTTTAAAGTACAATTATCCTATGAAAAATAATTAGTATGGTAATTGGTATAATATTATAAATATCAAAGGCTGACGTGTGGAATAATTGTGCAAATAACGCAACGGAGACGGCAACCTAAATTGTATAATTTGTGCCTGATCCTTTTGTCTTGTTTATGACAAATAAATATGTTTAAACTAAATAACGCAATTGGAAAACAATGTTCAACTTGAAATCAATATGTATAGTTTAATAATCACATTTTTCTTTATTGCATATATACAGATTGTGTTTTATGACTTTTACAAATTTATTTTCTATTTAATATATAACTTAATCTATGAACTTAAAAAAGTTAAAATTTCAATAAATTACACACTTTAATGCGAACTTGACGTCCCAAGTTTAAGTCGAAGTCCGTTTATGTTGACTCGAAACTTCTTTTCAGACATACTTGTCGTAAAGTGTTGTTTTTTTAATATCTCGGATGAAACGAGCCGAGTTGACGTCATTTCACAAAAAGTATAACCAAAGTTCTAAATAAAATAATATATACAAGACATATGATAAAACCTTGGTCTAAATTATTACATACATACACACAGAAATGCAATTAATGACTTGCAGTTGAAAACTAACTTTGGCAAACAACAATTACATACTAATATAACATTGGCTGATATGAAGGGGAAAAGGGGNTAAGAAATTCAGCTTCGTTTTTGAATTTTGATTTATTTCGAGTTGGAATCGTATCTGACCCATCTTGTCGATGTGGAGCTGCCCTTGAAAATTTAAAACATTTCCTTTTGGAATGTCCTATATACATACAAGCCAGAACTACATTGATAGGTAATTTCAATAGAATTACAACTTGCTACAATCTAGACATTGAATTTCTGACATGTGGCAATGATAATTTAACTTATGAACAAAATTGTATTATATTTAAATATGTTTTTGATTATATTAAATGTTCAAAGAGATTCCTTATCGTATAACTGGAATTGAATTGGTTGAACATGCACATCATGAATCCATCTTAATTTTTTTTTACTAATTTTTTTTGTTAATGTGAATATCATCATTGATTCGTTATTAGTGCTACATATAATAATACATGCCTTTTATGTACTTCTTTACTGTAACACATTGTAATTTGGAGAAGACTTCATAAGTATGTTTTACTTGTGTCTAATCCATTTTGTCTGTTTAATTGGCAAATAAAATATGCTTAAACTAAAAACTAAAACTAAAAAGGGGGGGGGACTGTGGTGGCATATAAAATGTGTAGTACTGGTAAAATATACGTTTTGTACAAGCAGTATTTCAAATTGTATATCTACAAGGCCATGGGGAGATGTATTTTCAGAGATAATTTATAAGGAAGAGACACGTGGCCTTGCACACGGACGCCGACGGCAACTCCGAACAAAAAGCTGATCATTATTAGGAGCTGTCGATTCGTGCGTAGGGGGTGATGTATTTTTCACACGTGCATTTTTCACACGTGTAACAATAGTTCATGTCCCATTGCTCAGTTGTGCATTTGAATTGTCTTGTAATACAAGCGGACGACTCACTCGGGGGTTGTTGCCCCCATCGGTGAGACACTGTCATATATTTGTACCCGGGGTTATATAGTGAGGTCGGATTTTTCATTAAGGTGTTTGAAATTCGCTAATTTAAGAAATACTAATTAATTGAAAATAAAACCGTAGATATGAAATGTAGTGCGGAAGACACGTTTCTGGAATGACCTACATTTGGTACGCTCACAATCAACAGTTTGGAAAGCCAAAAATTATAGTTATAATTATACGACCAGTAGACTTCTTCTAGTTATTATGTAGCTTGCTACGAACATTCACTGAAAATCCTATATATTCGTCGTCGTTTCCATGGTAGATTGTTTTTATTTTAAGCTTAATACAATAAATTCACATTTTCCCGGTTCGCAGCGACTTGCGTTTGGCTGTCCCGATTTCCCTCGAAGTTTTACATACAAGTGCCATATCTACTACCTAAAATGATTAACTATAAATTGATTACAGACTATGGCTGATATAAATAAAAATTACACATTTTATAGATTAAAACGAACCATGGTTTAAATAAATGTCGCACATAAAATATTTACACAAGATACTAATGTGTCATAAAAGATATAAATTTATTGGTCTGAGTTGACTTTCCATCTTCAACAAAGAATGTAATGGAGATTAATGTTCCTATAAACACGCCATTACAGAGACTACAAGACAGCACGCCATTGTTAATAGGTTTAACATGACGATCATCACCATTGATCGATCTATATCAGTCACATTGTGGTATCTGTAAAAGAAAATAAAATATTTGTCATTTGATACGTAATTTCATATTGGTAAACACCCTGTTTTTAGAAAGTCTCAATGGGTCAAGTTGTGGACAAGTGACATTTGACTCGAGATGATCATTGGTTAATAAACCGTGGTGGTCAATGATAGTAAAGAGCTAACATGACTTGTCCTAATATCAGCACAATTTCTGGTTAAGTACATTGTACATGTCCTAATAGTGAAAATAAACTAATTTAGTAAAACTAAGGTCAATACCCTCAGGCGTAGAGAGACTGTCGTGGTCGTGATCGTATGGTTGTTGGGTTTCAAACTACCTATGCAATTAGTGCCTATCACCATTAGCGTTGTGAATTCGAACCCCGTTCATGGCGAAGTGTACTCGATACAACATTATGTGATAAAGTTTGTCAGTGCACAGGTCGTTGGTTTTCTCTGGGTACTACGGTTTCCTCCACCAAAACAAAACAAAAAACAAACAAAAACAAACTGACGGCCACGATATAACTGAAATAATGTTGAAAGTGGCGTTAAACACCATAAATCAACCCTCAGGAGTAGACAAACTTTGTTGGTATGGGCTATCCTGTTAAGGTCCTTTGTTTTCATTGCTACTAAATTACCTTGCTTTCCAATCTCTTAGCTATAAGTTTGTCTGGTGAAGCTAATGCAATAAAAATCATGTGTGCACCAACTACGCTTTTCGTACTTGGGGAAATGCATAGTCCATGGTGATTATGAAGAATAATAAAATCAGTTTAATGGGTGTTTGTTGATGTGTCACTAGGTATGGTGCTATTGTGATTCGATACCATTTAATTGCCCACAGAACTATTAACTGCAAATAATTCCCTATTATTAAGACATTTCTATTGTATCCCAGCAATCGCAAAAAAAGGAATCGTCAACACATTTGCATAGAAAAATGTAATAAACTGAAGTTATTTATCACATTCCGATATTAATATTAAAATAATGCATGCTAATATGCTGATTAGGTTTACTGGTACGGGGATCGTCGTGGTCGTGATCGCAGGGTAATAGCATCTACAACAACCTGTGCAATTAGTTCCTATCACCACTAAAGTTCTGAGTTCGAATCCCTCTCACGGCGAGGTGTATTCGATACAACATTGTTTGATAAATAATGCTTGTCAGTGACTTACGGCAGGTCGGTTCCATGGGGCGGATCCAGGATTTCAAGTTAGGGGGAGGACTTAAAATAATAAATTTTTGGGGTATTTCGTGTGAAAAATCACGATTTTACGCAAAAAATGCATATTTTTTCCAATTTTAGTGGGGGGCGGGCGGCGGCCCCCTCCCCTGAAAACAATTATTATTCGTATAATTCCCAATACAAGCATGCATCGGAAATAAAAATCCATCAATCTAAAAAAAATATATATTCGTTTTACTTATTTCATGTTCTATTTATATTGTTGAAAGTGGCGTTAAACACCAAAAATCAATCAATCAATCATGTTCTATTTAGTCAAAGTATCACCAATAGCGCGCGTAACGTCTGTACTCCTCGCTCTGAGCGGGAGTCGAACCCACAACATCAGTGGTGATATGCACCGATTGTATAGGCAGTTGTAAATCCAACTACCATACGATCACGGCCATGACTGCCCTCTCTTATGTAAGACGATCTCCCACTGTCTGATACCAGGGGCGGATCCAGGATTTGTGGTTAGGGGGGAGGCGTGAGTAGGCGATGGTTCTGGGGACCGGTTAAGGTCCCC
Organism: Gigantidas platifrons; assembly: GCA_002080005.1. NCBI lineage: Eukaryota > Metazoa > Mollusca > Bivalvia > Mytilida > Modiolidae > Gigantidas > Gigantidas platifrons. The sequence goes on from MJUT01055619.1 coordinate 532,566, forward strand.
ATCGGGTCCAGGGCGGTAGGGGGCCCAGGAGCTCTGGGGTTTAAGGAATTAGACATTTATTTGAATGACAATTTTGAATCAACCACACCATTTTTATCAGACCATAAAAACTTGACTTTGAGTCTTAATTTTGTCGGATAGTTGTTAACAATATGTTTTTGTCAGATTATAAGAACCTAAAGTAAAACTTTTTTTTGAACAACCGTGATGCGAATTGTTCAACTCATGACTGATCGATCACGATATTTTAACCCTTCAAAGAACTATTGGTTTAGTTTTAAAGCATTCCTCATTTCACTAATTGTTCTGTACTTTCGGGTGGTTCTAGTTAGTACTGCCCGTCCGGATGGAGCTGTTCTTTTCGTCGTTTGATTCATTCATTGAAAACGTATGATTCGACCGCTCTTGTTTATAGACAAACAAAAGCGGAAATTGTCAATACATGAACTTGTTGTTGATTTCTGATTAGCTAACGTAACTAAATTAGATGATCAGAATCGTTTCATGCAGCATTAATGTTAACATATTCACCTTTGTCTGTCTATAAACAAGAACGAATCATACGTTTTCAATGAATGAATCAACGGCGAAACGAAAAGCTTCATCCGGACGGACAGTATACTGATCATTTATCAATGGGTAGAGCTTTTTAGAATGATATCCCAAATTTACTCCTAATATCATTACTATCCATTTTGACTTTTGAACAGTTTCAGATAAGATTGCTGCCACAGTAATAATAGGGATTCATTGTAGTCAAAATAACACATGCTTTTTATCTTGAAGTTACAAAAAGTTGTTTGTTGAACTGCTTAATTAACGTTGTATAACATGCTTTGCGAATTTTAGGGGGGGCGCACGCCCCCCTCTAAATCCGCCTCTGGGTGGTGTTCTGCAGGTACTCCGGTTTCCCCCACCAGTAAAACTGACCGTCACAATATAGTTGAAAAATTGTTGAAAGAGAGGTTAAAAGCTATAACCCTAACTCTATACGGGTACGATTTCCAGAACATAAACCACAAAATTGCTTCATAAATTGGGATTATCAGATCAAAGTAAAAAAACAAAAACTGACCGTGAATTGTAGTGGCTAACGTGTTTGGAGAGTTCCACGATGCCTGTTATTGACCTTTGTAGATATCATAAAAGAGTAGTCGTACTGTATCTACAAAAAGGATAACTGTTTCGTCCCAACCGAAATCTCAATACTTTTTTCAGCGGCTGTCGAAGTTAGTTGCCCCAGTTGTCCTCCCCCACCCCTTCTTCATTTCTGGATAGTTGTTTTATAAAGTAACTTGACAAACGAATTTCATGTTTGTAGTAGATTATATACACATAAGATATATAATGTGTAGTCAACAGTCAATGATATCTAAATACCATGTTAGTCTGCTGAAATATACCGAGATGGTGTTGATAATGTTTTCATAACTTGTTTTCAATCCCGTTGTTAATATTAGTGTAATAAAATATGTTTAAGTAAAATGCCATAAAACTGCAGCACGATAATTTCAAATTTATCTCAATCCATAAAACACATCCTCCCAATAATCAGAAAAACTCCAGAAAACGCTGAATTTGCAAGGAGTTTGCACTTTCCAAAACACATAGGCGCTTAATTACATCCCATCCGTTTGGGTAGGTGTTTATTTTTATCCTGCAATGACAGCATTTACCAACCAATACAGCCTGCCCAATATTTTTTTTTTATATTGGTCAGTTATAAATAGAACGTACAAATGTAAGCTCCGCCCACTCCGGGGCACATTGGGGGATATTGTTTTCAAATACATACACAAAATTATTTCAAATACTTTTATCATCGTCCAGTTTACGTTTATTTACGATTTAAAATTGCAGGATAAATACAATACATGTGCACTGTCGAAGCATATAGGTAAATATGTGTATTCGGCGCGAAACGCAGGAAAAGGCTCGTCGAAGCCTCGTCTTTCTCCCCGTTTCTAAGCCTCATACACATATTACCTATATGCTTTGACAGTGCACAAGTATTGTATATGTATGGTTCATGTCACACAACATTGAATTCCTTATTAAAGAGTTTTATCCCACAGCAGAGAAAGAATTTGTTAAATGATTACATGTTGACAATTAATTTGTCCAAGGCAAAAATAGCAATGCCCTATATTTCAATGGACCAAATTGTTTGTTGTGTGAACTTGTCGTTCTGATGCACGACTGATCTTGTATACAACGAAATTCATTGAACAGTGCTCCTTCGTGTGATGTTAATACTTTTCATTCCAGGAGTGTTTTACCGCTGTATTTAACTGAACGTCTATTTTAATTTATATAGCAAACGATGATTGTTACAATGGTAGTACTCAAGATATATGATGTGTGTTTTCTGACAGATGACCTCTGTGGGTTTGAAGGTAGGGTTTATTCGATTTACAGTTGAATAAATTCATTTTTCTCTATTTTAGGTGTCTCAACAGAGTTTTGATGTTTCAAAGTTCAAAGACGCAAACAGAACGTTGGTATGTATAACGTTATTGCTTTTGTATCCATAAAACTAACATAATCCCGTCACTGTGTATTAAAATGTCTACTCCACGCCAAGAAACTGAGTGGTTATACATATGTGTGTTAGGATATCGATTGCGCTTCTTTCTACAAGTTTTCTGGAATTTTGAAATGTTACGATAGTGTGTTATTTATTTATATAGTATTAATAAATGGGTGTTTTCATAATGGACCAGTTATATGTCATCGGTTAAGTCATAATGGCGTTGCCTCGGACCAATATAACCTTCCTTGGGCCATTATGACTTAACCGAGGACATATAACCGGTCCATTATGAAAACACCCATTTATTAATACTTTTATTAACCAGTCAATTTCAATTTTAGGTAATATTCATTCCTTTTTACAAAGACCATAATGGACTTGTCTATTATGGCCTTTACCGGTCCATTATGGCCTTCTATAGCCATAATAGACCGGCAAAGCATTTTGGAGGAAAATAATGTTCTTGCTGTATAAATACAAACTAGTCTGTAGTATTCATAATATAACCTACATTTTTGTACTGATTAATATATATATTTTTTTAATTTTACGAACGTATATCACGTGGAACAACTGTACACTTAGTCGTTTGAGTTTGAACAATTTGAATTCAATATGATATAATGTGTCACCCAATTTCGTTCATGGGATATAATAGAAACTAGTTTATTACAGCGATACCTATCTAAACCAAACATCATTGGACCATCTTTTGTGTTCGGAATGACAGGGTATCAGTTTATACAGGTTAAATTGACAAAGATTTCCAACATGGAGACTTTATTTAAAATTCGGTTTATGCAGGATTTCGTTTTATTCAGGATTCGGCTTAGACAGGCATCACTGTATTCGACACAATTTTGACAGGACTAGGAATATATATACAGTTGTACATGTATTTAGGTTTAGGCTTGTTCATATAAATGAAAATCTTCTGATCCTTAAATGTTGACTCCTTTATTTTAATTTGTTGTCTTTTCAGCCTTTGCTTAGTTTTTTTAAATTGAATTATTGTATAAAAAATGTATATAGGTGAATTATTGTACAAAAATGTATATTGGTTGTCATACATATCAATCTTGGTGGGATACTTATAATCCCCGATGGTAACATCCGACTAGTAGTCAGAGTTCGGGCACTGACATGGTTTATTATATATATATATGTGTTACTTGGCATAAACGTTAGAGAATATCGAACGGACAATCAAATTAACAGTAACTGGCAACATAGGTTACACAAGAAGAAGGAAAACAAATCAAAAACACAATATGTGTTGGACATCCCTATGCATAAGCAAACACAAATAAGTTACAGTTCCTAGATACTGTAATTATTATTAAAACTAAGATTCTCCTCCCTCGGGCATAGGTGACCTTAGACAATTTTGGCGATCCTGTTTAGGGCTTTTGGTTTACTGGCTCCCAAAACTTTAGAAACTATTTGACTTTTCACCCTTTCGATTTGTGAAATACTACAGATTCAAATGTGAGTTTTAAAATCAAACATTTCATGCTCTTATATATAGTATATCCATTCCGCAACGCACATACGTATTTATTATAGATAAAATATCAAAAACGTTATTTTTATTCGTTTGACAACTCTTGAAAATATAAATTTTTTAAAGTTCTTTCGATTTTGATCTTACCTGATGAAGGTTATACCAGAAGAACGTCGTGCGCACTAAATTTGATATCTACTTTTTTTTTAAAAATTTTTTTTATTATTATTATCGTGTATATAATATATGCGCTTTAATTGTTCAATTATGAACGTTATTTCTTCACTGAAAAATAACAACTAACAGGTATAATGTCAGCAATGTTTTTTTTTCTGCACTAGATATGGGTCGTGCGACCCAATACATAAAAAATGTTTGTAGATTTCATATTCCGAGAATATCTAATATTCACAGATTTACTACCCTAACAAGGCATATAGGACGCTGACAAGTCGTTGGTTTTCTCTGGGCACTTCGGTTTCCTACTCCTATAAAACTGACCGCCACGATATAACTGATATATTGTTGAAAGTGGCTTTAATCACCATAATCTCCTAACCGTATGATTTTATATCTGTGATAATACATGTATATTAGTGCACCGCTAACAACAGGAGAAGCCATATATACATGACAGAAAGCCAACAATCTCTATATTTACATACAATGTCGACGTTTTTGTAATTTAATATTTTACTAATATAATTATTTGAGACGTCTATTTAAATAACTTGTATATTAATATTAGAAACTTTATATTGTAGCTGTTCGGCTGATTAAGCTAATACAATTGTTATTTTCTCTTTTGTTTTGCAGCCAAAAACAGATATATTTGGACCACTTTCGACTAATGGTGAGTTTAAAAGTTCAACATTTTATATACATGATTACTTACTTCAGTCGTCTCTATAGCACACAAACAAATACACAGTGTAGAATATATAACTACAGAGTCATGTTTATGCATGGCTTGGTTCTCATGTTTATGCATGATATTTTGTTTTAATGCTTCATTGGGTTTCATGTTTATGCATTGGTTTGGTTTTCATGTTTATGCATGATATTTTGTTTCATGTTTATGCGTGAGATTTTGTTTTGATGGTCTGGTACATCTGCATCCATGATAGTAAAGGAGTAGGTCCATTAAGTGCCAATTTACTATTGGGGGTTTATGCTGGCGGTAGGGGGGAAATGTGGCCATGTCTTCAAATTCATTTGCTGGTATATCTTTGATACTATTGTTAAATACAGCTGTTAGATTTATTTTAAAATGTTGTGTTAATTTGTAGGATAAAAGTAATATTTGATCAAAACTCTCACATTTCTGGACTTTTTCAATAAAAAAAAATAACCACAACAGATAGTGGAAAAAATAATAATGAATAGCAAATAATGGGAAAAATAATAATGAATAACTTTTTTTTTCAATGACAATATTTTCTTTAGTAATTATTTTTTGTAATTACAATATGAAACATGATTAAATTTGGTAAAAATATATCCTTATCAATGAAAAATTACAGATTTCGGGAGATATTTTAAATATATTAATCTTTGCATTACGTGAAGCGATTAGTATGTCAGCTTTATAAATAACGATATCAAGTTTATAATCAATACATTATAAAGGTCAAAATGTGACACTTCGATGGGTGTGTATAACTGGAGATTTAGATTGGCACAGGAAAGATGTTTTATATTGTAACGGACCCCAAACAATAACTCACAGCGAGCTGTTGCTCATGAAGAACTGCTCGGAGTCGTCTTTTATGGGGAAGGAGCGTGAAATTCTCCCTAAAAGAGACATTCACATAAATCCCTTCCTCAGTCGTAGCTCACTTTAGCTAAATTTGACTATCCTGTTTGCGCCATTTGGTTTACTTGATCCAAAAGAATGTTACATGATTTGGCTTTCCAATACACATTGTATATCCTTTGACTATGATGATACCTGATGAAGGTTATTCTAGAGATGCCTCGTATGCACTACCTTATATATCTACGTTTTTAATATTATCACCTGTACTGCTGGAATCGTGTAAAGTTCCCGCGGGTATCATCCACCCAATAGTCAATGCTTCGACACGGACATAGTTGCTTATAGGTATATTTACATTTGAAATTTTGCTTCGGTACGGACATACATTGTAGTTAATTAGATATACATTTGAAATTTTGCTTCGGTACGGACATACATTGTAGTTAATTAGGTATACATTGTAGTTAATTAGACATACATTGTAGTTAATTATATATACATTGTAGTTAATTAGATATACATTGTATTCATATTTGAAATTTACAGTTCCTAAATAAGCTATTTTATTAGACCTAAAACCAATCTCCGTAAGACGTAAGATACCATGACAGATTTCAGCTGTCCTGTTTATTTATGCCTTTTGGTTCTTTTGCTCCTAAAGACTTGCAAATGATTTGGTTTTCCAACCTTTTGACTCTGAGCGTACCCCGTGAAGGTTAATCCCAAACCACTCGTGCGCACTAAATTAGATTTCTACGCTTTTATTAATTTTTCAATTTCCCCATTCTGTTTATTCCTATGTGCATTTTATGCACCAGGAAAACACACCAGGCAAAATATAAACCGTGATGTGTAACAAATTAAAACTAAGGTTGCAATAATTACATAATACGATGGTTCATACATATTTAAATATTGACGTGTATCATTTGTATTATTATAATTGTTTATTCTCTTGTGAAGAGATAAAGCATAATACATACGTATATAGCAAAGTTAGTGCATATGAAGCGTTTCTAGAATAACATTGATCGGGTACTATCAAACTCGAACGATTGGAAAGCCTAATGATTTAATAGAGTCTACGAGCAATAAAACAAAAGGCCCTTAACAGGATAGCCACACTCGGCTAAGATCGTCTATACCTGAAGGTGAATAACCTTAATTTTGATAATCAATTTCATGATTTAGGAACTATAAATTTTAATAATAAATATGTGTAATAAATCATGTCAGTGCCAAAACACTGACTGCTGGGCGGATGATGCCTTCGGGGACCAATAGTCCACCAGCAATTAAAGTCTAGACCTAGCAATGTTTTAGATAATGCTGATCTAATAATATCTTCTGTTACTTGGATTATGATGCGTTAAATCCTCGGGGTGCAACTAATTGGACAAAATAGCTAATTTTCACCTTTTTGCTTACATTAATGATTAATGATAGGTGTGTGTTGTGTTCTACGTCAACAGAGAAGTGTTTCAGCTATATTCATGACGAGGATCTAGGTTATAAACAATAAATAGTGTAAGTAAAAAGGTGGCAATGACATGAGTCTATGGACATATTTTCGATTGTGATGTGAAAACGAGGATTATGAATAGTCAGACAATAACAGGCAACAAACGGCCACTCCGAATGGTCGGGATATATATATGATTTCTACCGCACAATTAGTGGACCTCCTTTTTTTGGAGCGAGTGTTCCCTTGTATCTGAGAAAGAATGTTATCTTTCTATATAATGGTATTAACACGTTTTATTATTGAAGAAAGTGATATTCTTGTTTTATATTATTGTTTGTTTTTGATCGACATATCTTTTACTCGACTGTCTTATATAAGTAGAAATCGAAATAAGAAATCACGGGAGAACCCGGTCATTTCAACGGGCAACGAACAGAAGTCACAATAGTCTTTTCAATTCCTCGGTCAATTTATCTATATTTCAACGGGCAACGAACAGAAGTCACAATAGTCTTTTCAATTCCTCGGTCAGTTTATCTATATTTCAACGGGCAACGAACAGAAGTCACAATAGTCTTTTCAATTCCTCGGTCAATTTATCTATATTTCAACGGGCAACAAACAGAAGTCACAATAGTCTTTTCAATTCCTCGGTCAATTTATCTATTTGAAACATTTCGCCGGTTGTTTGTTATATTGTTATATTTTAGAACAATAGTCGTCATGTTTGAAATCAATGACCCCCACCCCATCCACACACATTAATTTAGATAGTATAAACGTGAAATAAATTCAGGTGTATCATAATTCACATCATACCATTCGCCAAGAACATAAATTAAAAAAAAAAAAACTCACAATACTTGACATTTATTTTGAATGAGATTTTATATAGATTTATGTCGTGCAATTTCAGCTTTAAACGTAACTAATTTATAACCTTTTATGAAAACGAAACTTAATCCTAAATAACTACAGTATAGTGCTTGCCAAATATTTAAACGTTATTTAAACAGTATAATACTATCACTGTATGTGTGTATAATCGCCAAGAGAAATCTTAAATTGCTATGAATGACTTTTAAGTAAACAAATGCTAGGATCGTGATGAGATAGGAGGACGTCTTATACTCGTTCTCTAATACGAAGATGAATTCCTAACAACACGGTTTGTTTCCTACGAGACACTGTTATGTTAGGCCACGAATGTGGTAGTTATGATTTAAGGAAAACAATTTAACTTTGGAAAAAAGGGGGAGTGGGTTGGGGCTATTGAAAGTTTGAATAAATGTTAAAGGTAACCGAATGGGCCATTCAAGAATGGTCCACCCAGAGACAAACAAAAAAAGACAAACAAGATTTAAAATAAAAGAGAGAAAAAATAAGTAGAACCCAATAATGGTATTCAGGACAGAGAAGACAGTGACTACAGACATAATAATTAACGATGATATTCAAAAGATATGTTATACTTTAAAATGAATAATTTGATATAATGATATTAAAAAAGACCGATTTTTCACGTTGAAAAAAAAATCTGATTGTTGCATCATCCGGCTAGGGAATACACCACTCCCTTATAAATTAAATGGGAAGGTTCCTTATCGAAAATGAGATAATAAAAATGACAAATGAAAATATATTTATTATTCTAAATATATATTCATTGAAAACTTGATTTAAAAAAAAATAAGCCTTTAGAAAATCTTGGTGAATAAGTTTCTCTTTAATATCAAGTGAGCAACATTTAAGCCATCTCACGTAAATATACAAAAATTAAATCATATAGGTATACGGAAGACGGGGCATACTCGATATAACATCAAGTGATAAAATGTGTAAGTGACTTCCGTCAGGTCGGATGTTTGCTCTGTATACTCCGGTTCCCCCCATTAATGAAACTGACCATCACGATATAGTTGAAATATTGTTGAAGGTAGCTAGCATTAGGATTGATGCTTTGATTTCTACTTATAAAACGAGAGTATATGATTGAGACTAGAAACTTTTCCTTGCAACGGGTCATCTATGACATCTTAATTGCTTATCACAAGTTGCTACAAGTAGAGTTTTATGTGCAAAGGGGCGTAGATATCTCCTAATACGGAACACTCATTTGCATTTAAGACGTAGATAAGATTTGACTTACTCAACTATCGGATGCCTCGTCCAGAGGGATTTTACCCCCATGCGCAGCGGAAGAAGTAGGTCATGTTTCTATACTCTGGGTTACTTCGGGGTCCAATCCAGGGATTTAAGCTCGACCATATTTCTTTATATCCTGGAATCCCCACATGCATCTTATAAAGGTTTAAATCGTGCATATTCAATGTAGTTATTATCGTCTAACACTAGATAACGTCAACTCATTTCATTAATTATGATGCTTGGGGGAACATACCATGTCGTTATCCTAATATAACTTATAAGCTATTATCTATATGCTAGATTTTGACATTAATTTAAAATCAATCACCTATCATTCGATAAGCAAGGAAGTAAAAGTGGAGCGTGCCAATAATCAATTAATAAGTTAAAGACAGCCAGGTGTTCATTTTAATTAATTTGTATTGAAATTAACATGATATTGACAGTTTTTAATGGGATAATTGTTGTTTACTATTAATTTAAAAAAAATATTAGTGACTATGCTACGATAATTCCTTTCCTGACTGATGGTGTTTAATAATATGGTATTAGGCTTCACCCGGTCAAATATTGATGGCATCCATTTTATTTATTGATTGCTTAACGGACAGTGATCAGTATTTTAGCGAACTTCAAAAATATATATATAATGTATATAAAAACTGTATAAAAATGAGTGATCAACTAAGCTCTACAGACAAACCCCTCGTTTCCCACGGATGAATTGTAAATATCAACTATGTTATTTTGTCTTATTATATCAACCGGATACGGGGGTTGTCACGTTATAATGCTGAAAACCTGACTATGGGCTACAGTCTGTAACGTGTTTTGGGAGTGCCACGCCCCCTGTACGTCAAAGACGACTATTGTACATACCGAAAAGGGACATGTGCTTTGGAACCGCTCCAACAGACTAAATGTCTAAACTTCCATACTTTTACAGCGAGACAAAAGTCGTTGGGACGATTGTCCCATAGCCCACAAAATGTATATTCTACTTCCTGCATGATGTGTTGTTTGCAAACTTTAATATTCAATTCCAACAAATTGATGACTTGTTTATTCTGGTGTCACACGCAGACCATTAATTTCGAATGATGGACAGGACTCAATAATATTAAGCTGTTAGAAGTAACAGCTATGCCATCTCCTCTTAGGGTAATTATTTATAACCAATACAAAACGTATATTCTACCAATAATGTGGTGCATGCACTTTTACCCTTCCGGAACACGTGAGTTTACCTTCTGTATCTAGTGGGGTTCGTGTTGCTCGATCTTACGTTTTCTGTGTAGTATTTTGTAGATTATTGTTGTCTTTATGTACCTTTTCATTTTACCGTCTGTTCATCTGCGATTTACGTCTTCTGATTACTCCTTTGGTATCTTTAAAATGTTAGTGCACATTATATATCCACCATCTAATGTTTAATGTTGCATATACAATTGACAGCTTTTTACCATATTTTTGTTTACAGACTATTTATATCGAAACCAAGAAGCTGACAACTATTACCAAACATCTAACTACAATAGAAAAAAGTAAGTATTTCTATGTTGTTGTTGATAGCCTTACCTCTGTGAAATACAATTATGTACAGCATATTCCATCGAAAACGATGAATATGGTCGGATGTAGCGTTTACTGGCATAGGTAGAAAATTGGCGAGACAATATTACACTGCATATCCAATGACAAAAATGACATATATATGAATATACCACTGGTCTTACGAATTAACTTATTTAAAGAAACGAATCCGAATGGTGTGTCTGTTTAAATAAGTTCGTAAGTAGGACACGTGCTATGTATAAATGACCAGTTTGACATTTGGAAGGAAACTTATAAGCTATGATACAACAATCAGACATCCATGTTGTACCATGACATAAGTTCCGCCCTTTTGAATTGGGATTCAACAGAGTTTTAATTGTTGGTTAGCTGGTTATCAGTTCCATGGTTTTCAAAAGAAGCTGAATAATTCATAAAAAATATAAAAGGTAAAAAAGGTCATTTATGTTACAAATATTAAACAGTATGAAATATAATCAAAATTGATTGTGTGGGATTCATGTTGCTCAATCTTTAGCTTTCTGTGTAGTATTTGGTACATCTTTTTTCGATATAAGTTTCTGAATATCCTTTTATTATCTTCAAGCTTTTTACGAGATATTTCGTTTTTTAAAATATTTATTCAAATTGTCCAGCAAGAAGGCATCGATTTATTTCTACCATTTCTCAGTATTTTATTTTAATTAAAAAAGCCACACGTTTACTACAATATATATAGCTTCTGGCCAAGAGGGACAAGAAAAAAGTAATCAAGCTAAATTATGTCGTGTTTTACTAGTGAGTGAAACAGGCTTACCCTAACAAAAAAAAATTGAATAAATAAAAAAACAACAAAAAAAACAAAAAAAAAAACAACAACAACCAACCTACCGCAAGTCACTGACATACTTTAGAATATAAAGTTGTATCGTGTACACGTGCATACGATCTCGACAACCCCAAGAAAAGGTTTCTTTATTATCCTTTTATCCCCCTTGTAAAAGACAATTCTTGTTAATGTGTCCCATTGCATTACTGACTTACGATTCTCTAACTACTTAGAGCTTTGCTAACAAAGTAACGATTACTTTTTTGTTTTGCTTTGATCCTGTGTGAACTACATGTTGTCACTACTGTAACGTAAAAACCAATGTTATGTTAAAGTCATGGTTATGCTTTGTTGTCTTAGTGTAATTTATACTTTTTAACATACGGAGTTTTAGTCATTGTTTTTTTTTTGTAATTGTTTATTTGAAAAATAGAAAAGTGTTAGATACAAGTGAATTTCAATACATGGACTATAAATGATAAATGCACAAAATTTTATTAATTATCTCTGTTTGTTTTTGGGGATGTGTAAATATGTATATAGTCAATGATTATGTTTCGTATTTTTCAACAATATCTCAGCTGTTTTGTGGCAGTCAGTTGTACTGGAAGGGGAAACATGACTACTACTTAGAGATGTTAAGCACGCACGAATAGCTTGGGTAAATATAACTACCCTACCATCTTGATAACGAAGATTCCCTAATATTTATTTTTTGTAGGGATATATTAGTATTAGCTATGTATTTTTACATGTGGGGGAGGTGGTTATAGTGCTTAACGTGGCGGTCAGTTTTATTGATGGATGGAACCGGAATACCATGCTGGAGAAATCCACCGACCTGTCTCAAGTCACTGACAAACTATATCGGACAATGTTGTATCGAGTACACCTTGCCATGAGCGAGATTCGAACTCACAACTTTAGTGGTGATAGGCACTGATTGCACAGGTAAATCCAATTACCATACAATCACGATGACGACGACGACCTCTTTTCATGCTTTTATTTTACACTTTTACAGGTCTGTACCGAAATACGACGTAACGGAAGAAGAATTGATGAATGATATTGAATCACATTACTACTGATATAAACGGAAGCGGAAGTGACGAGTTAATTCAGGAAAATTACATTATGTGACTTTCCTCCTTATAAATGGGGACTGGAAACAATATAAGATGACTGAAATGTTAATAATTATGTATCTTTCAGAGACAACAAAACGAATGTTAAATATTTGCATGAATCACTAAGTAATCTTAAGGAGATATATTTATTTTATTTGCTTCATTTCTTGTTGCCTACTTATGACAGGTTTGTGCTTCCTACTGTACAAAAAAGATATTTAGTAGGAATTGTACTATAATTAATTTATTTTAAATTATGGCAAAAATAACAGATTTTTACAAAGAAAATTACTGATAATTACTGTTAAAAATTAGTTTTATAACTATGAAGGTAGCTTACGGAATATGGTTATGGTATGTAACGCAACGTTCAACAATAATTCAGCTATATCGTCAGTTTTATTGGTAAAGGAAATTGAAGTTCCCGAAGAAAACCAACGACCTGCCACAAGTCACTGACACACTGGTGGGATGCGAATTCACAACGTTAGTGGTGGTAGGAACTGATAGTTATATATCCATACGATCATGACCATGACACCATCCAAGAAAGCTACTGTCGTCTTAATTTTGTACAAGGAAGTACGTTTTGGTCAAGACAAAATTTGTGTTTTATGACTTTCTTAAGATTGATTGTTATTTAAAGTCAAGTAAGCAGTATTTCAGCTATATTCATATCGAGAACAAAGATGTTGTAAATTATATAGGTAAAAAGGTGACAGATGGACGGACATGTGGACAGAAGCGTAGATTGCCATAGAATACCGCGCACATAACTGTTAGTTCGGAGAAAGTTTTTATAGTTGCACCCGGCCACCTACGAGCACTATAAACAAAGCAAATCATTGCTCACTAGGAGCTGGTACAAGTTGTTTGCTGTCTTATATGTCCACAGAAACCAGACAGGCACACACATGCCTTCCGTGGTAAGATATAATTGTGTAAGTGATTGTCTCTCACAGCCAGCGGAAACCTTTCCAGACGGGGTGTATCCCCGTAGTGGAGATCGTAATACCGATTTCAATATATCAGGGTTGCTTTGGTATATCAAAGAAAATATATTAGGTATTGCTATTTTGCACATACGTGTTACAAAAAATTCTAAAAAGTTAAAAGGCTATGCATTTCGGCCACACTTTATCAGTTTTCATGGCAATTTACACATAAACACTGTAATTATGTCCCCCAAACAAAGTTTGGGAGACAGATTGTGTTTGCTCCGTTTCTTATTCTTATTCTTATTCTTATTATTATTCTTCTTCTTCTTTCTTTCTTCCGCCAAAAGTTTGTCCGACACATTTCTCGGAGATGCCTTGATCAAACTTTATGAAACCTTGTAGGAATATCATATGCCATGTGAAGTTGTGCCTTTAATGGTTGATTTTTTTCAAAATGAATTGCCATGGAAACGGCCAAAATGCCAAAAAA
>MJUT01055619.1:549966-562831 GCA_002080005.1 Gigantidas platifrons
AGAGAAACAGCAGGTGCCACATCTGGAGCAGAAACTGATTATTCGTCCAGAGAAACATCAGGCACCAGATGTGGAGCAGGAACTGATTATCCGTCCAGATACACATCAGGTGCCACACGTGGAGCAGGAACTGATTATCCGTCCAGAGACACAGCAGGTGCCACATGTGGAGCAGGAACTGATTATCCGTCCAGAGACACAGCAGTTGCCACATATGGAGCAGGAACTGATTATCCGTCAGTTCCAGCAGTTCCCCCCCGGATTCGTGTTGCTCGAAGTTTAGTTTTCTTTGCAATGTTTCATAGATCGTGAGTTGAACTTTTAAACAATGCATTGCATGTTCCAGCTATTGATTACACCTTTGGTATTTTCAAACTGTTATTTTCTGACTAGAACGACCAGATACAGCACATAGTAATAAGTCGCTTGGTTGAAATATCTAAGGTTGCTGTCTGTTATAACAAAACAAATAATTTACGAAACCTGTAGGTAGTTTTAATATTTTACAATTATCATATGACAATCTTCAACTTGTTGAAGGAGGTCAATTGTTGGTAGAAGTATTACAACCTCTAGAGTACATTCTACAATATCTGTCAGTTTAAATATCCTATACATTGAACATTTACAATTCTATATGGACAAAGAATTCAGAATTTGAAGAACAATTTTCAGGTACCCTGAAGCAGTATTATACCTCGATGGAAAAATGCGTAAAGATTGTAATATAGATTTAACAGATTGTCTGTGGTGTCCGGCTTTGATCTGACAGTATGTAAACATGTTGAGGTATACAAAACTTGATTGAGTTGTGAGTGTGTTTTCTGTGAGAAAACTGTTCATCAAAGTTAAAATTTCAGCCATACCATGTGCATTTCCTATCGAATGGTAGCATAATAATTTAGTTTGAAGACAAACAAACATTGGATCCAGATAGATACCCGAAAATGGAATCACTTCATCATCTGCATTTTTGGGCAGTGAAAGTAATTCATATTGGATGGGATCAGGAACCACCCATTTTTCTGCCGTCATAAAGGTAACGTCCGCGTATAGTCCATGAAAAAATATGTTTGTGAGATTACTGAATATCCAAATAGGATTGTGTTGTGTTATATCGTAGTTTCCAGGCAATGATTTCAATTTGACGGTACTATAAAACATTGGTAAGATTGCCTTCATAATGTTCTCAATTTCTGCAATCGTTTTCCCTTCAAACATCTGTTGAGACACCTTGTTCTGTATGTCATGTTCATATTCAAGATAACCACTGTCCATTTTATATCGTGGTGTAAAAGTGAGAAATGTGTCACAAATTTCAATTGATTGCTTATATTCCAGGTGAATTAAGAAAAATGTTGCGGCACGTAATTTTATACAAGAACTATCCAGATCCAACGATTTATGAATTAGTCGCTTTGATGCAAGTACAAATTTAGTTTTGTTTGATTCTTTATACTTTGCATAGTACAAGAAACCCACCATACTACTGACAACATATTTAACGTAATGAATGGCCGCTCCTTTCTCAATTTTCAAATTTTGTAGAATGTTCATATAATTCAACAAACTTTCTGTGGCATTGTGTGGTAAGTATGAATTCCAAAAGAAAGATGGGCGCTTCACAAAAGAAGAAAATGAACTGAAACAAGAATTGAAACCAGCCATTATTGTTGATTGTAAGGTCCCACGCTTTAACAGGGCATTGTTGCAATTTGTTATCTTAATAACATACTCGAAAGCATCTAATTTAATAATTCGTGTCGTATCATATTTGCTTAAGAGGTCAACAATTTCCCTTGACATTTGTTCTGTCATTTTAGAATTAAACAGATTTCTACTTTCTATGATATAATGTGGAATATGTCTAGCTTTTATCATCTGTATCAGCTTTGTTAGACATATATGTAAACAATTAATGTAATTTGAGTATGCCCATTGGCATGAACAATGTTCTACACACCAAAATATCACATGCTTTATATGGAACGAGGACACCACTTCTCTTTGAGACGTATTCAAGTGTTCTTTTAGTATTATTTTGATCAATGCATAACACAATGTTTGAACATCAGTGAGATTTAAAAATATATTTTTTTCACCCGGAAAAGAAATGCGCCATTGTATATCATTATCTTTACTATCATGATGTCCTACTGGTACTACGTCACACCCTTGACTTTTGATATTTTCTAACATGCTGTTAGAGAGCCAATTGTTTGGCTTATGCCTGGTTATGAACGACTTTGCCGAATCGGGCCACGTATCGTATGGAATGCAACACACAGCATCCACCGTTCGAGGAATCCCTGTACTGGTTTTATAGTGGAGTGTATGAGCAGGTCCGTTTATATCCCTCTTTTGACATGCATCTTCTAATCTGTCAAAATCATTTGAAATAGTAGATTTTGATGGTTTAGTCATATCAAAACAATTCATTCCCGCGGAATTTGGTAAATACAGTTTGTCATCTTTTATATTTGTACAGTTCACTTCCGCCAATGATAGTTTGACATATCCTGGAAAGTTGTCATCTTCTTCCACAAAATAAGAGACAACATAATCTTCATTGTCATGTATCAGTAACAGTGGAGGGTTGTTAAAAGTATTTTTATGTAGAGGGTATAACTTGATTATTCTTATTCGTAATAATAAATCATCATCGCCGTGTTGTAGATTACTATAGATGCCACCACGCATGCCCTCTGCAGTACTTCCTGCTAATGTAATCGTGGATTTTACGGCGATTCGAAAAATATTCATAAGTAAATTTCGTGGATGTTCGTAATGTCTGTGTATTTCTCGCTCACGTTTAGAGAACCCTATGGCATTCATTAGTTCTACTAGAAGAATTGATCGTTCATAGGATGTTTCCTCTTCAGAGAACAACTTTTCGCGGAACTCCTGTAACGCAGCCATTGTATATTGATTTACTGAAACAGATTAATATCAAGTTAAGCTAATATGAAATAGTTTTACATTGATAGAGAACCAATGTTCGTAGGTCAACCATTCCACGATATTATAAATTCAACAAACTAAAATGTTTTCTGTCTATTTTCGGAACTCATTCTATTTTATTTAAATTCGGGATCAACGAATTTAAATATCAACAAATATGTCTTTTACGAGCAACGCATTACAATTTAAGTTATTTCATAATAAATATATACGTAGATAAATAACTTAGTGTGCACGACTCGTTCCTGAAATAACCGTCATCGGATACGCTATCAAAATATTGGAAAGCCAAATGATTTAAAGTGGGAGCGTGGGTATAAATAGCTGTGGGCGGAGCAAACATTCAGATTGTTCATTATTTTGGCCACGGTTGTCTCGAGGAGGAAAAATCAATGATACAGAGTTTCACAGTTACCTTTGGAGCACAATATTTGACATGTATTCCTCCCTACGAAACTTTTAGGCTTATTAAATATATTATTCTTCATCAGTGTAAAACGTACAAAAATCACTTCAAATTTCTGAGGTATGTGACCTTGGGCTTGGTCACGTTAGTCATGTGACATACTGTTTCATAAATATGCTGTTCACATCAACGCAGATTTTTGATGGTAAGCCCCGCCCACACATATGGGGGTAGGCAATACCGCAAATTCCCCTTTAAAAGTCTTTGGGAACAAGGTTATCAATGTCCCAGGAAGATCGACATTAGTTTTCACAAATTACTAAGGACATTACATTTCAATCATAAATATAAATCGGATTTGAATTGTAATTAAGGATTGATATCAATTTTTGTTTCGTTTCATGAATAAACAAACTCAAAAATGTGGTACACTCTGTGTAACCCACGAAGCGGGTTACGCAAGGGTGTGTACCACATTTTTGAGTTTATTTCGAATGAACCGAACAAAAAGTTGTGATCAATCCTTATAAATTAATTCCTAATTAATTTTTTTCTTGTCCTAAAATTATTTTGACGGATAATAATTGCCTAAAAAGAAATAAAATTAAAAATTTTCCCAATTGAGACCCCAACATGTGACTTCCGGTTAAAAATTTAGTTTATGGAAAATAACATCAATTTATTATCCAATCAAAATCGCTTAAACACATAAAATTAATTTATTATAAATTTAAGAATATACATTTTATTGAACGTTTGTTTTTTACACATTAAAAACCATATTTGGTAATTCTGGTGGATGGACTTGTTGTCAAGTTGGCAGTGTTTCATATACAGTCAAACCTGTCCATGTAGTCACCTCTATTAACCGGTCGCCTGTCTGGAAAGAACATATATTTCTAGTCCTGTCATAAAACTATCATATGAATTGAACCTTTTTTCTACGATATCACATTTACTAAAAATCACCCATCCTTGCCCCAAAGGTGACCTCTTATTACAAGTTTGACTGTAGATTTATATGAACAACACGAGACTCGGATTATAAACAATATATTATGTAGGTAACACTATACCTGTAATTAGACTATCTAGATAGAGGTATTTCAAGAGGTAAGTGAGCAATAGTAGCTGTAAGGGGGGGGGGGGGTTGCATTGACTACATTCAATATCAGCCAAGAAGAATGTTGCGGTAGGTAATTTAACTAAAGGAATATACAGAATGGTTGAAAATCAAAGTTATATTTTTGATAAGAGTTGTCTTTCTTTGGTAGGTATTTTTGTTTTACGTGTTATTATTTCTTATAAGTATACTTGCTACGAAAGATTGTTGAATTACTTGACTTTCCAATCTCTTGACTATGGGCGTATATGATGAATGTTATCCCAGAAATCATGCTCCCATAATTATATTATTTACTACTGTATCACACACACACGATATTTAACCGATCGATGACGTGTTGTATATTTAATTGAAGTTTAAATATGTATGCACAGATATTTAAATGTTATCAAACAATCTAACAAAAAGTTATTCATTAAAAATATTCTTATGAAATAGGTGAGCTGGATATAAATTATTGTCCAGTAAATATGATTTATTATTATCATTTACTTACATGAAGGGTAGAAAAGTTTTGGGTCCTACAAATGTACATTTATTTGCTCTTGTTTCTAATATTCCAATGTCACAGACTGAAAAAAAGTTCTTTGTCCTGTGCTAGTTTACAGAGTGGTCCGATAAAACTAGCTTAACCCCGCCAATTAACGTGAATGTACCTAGCCAGGAAAGTCAGCAATCATGTACATCTATATAGCGGTATCGATTTTGCACAGTTCTATAATATTTTGGGTAGATTTCGGAACTGTATTTAGAATGTACGAGATGTTTTGTTTTTAATTTTTATGTGAACTAAGAGATGAATATATCACCCTTTGCAACACCAATTTTCTGGCCTAATATGTCAATAGTAATAACTTAGATAATGTACTTGACGCCTACAATATATACAATTATCTGGATTAGTCTTACCTTAATTTTAAAATGGCCGATGAATGTTACTCTGAGTCAACAGGAAAATGTGATGATTAGCTGGCAATGGGCCAGGATTTATTTATAGACTATAATTTTTCCAACCTTTGATGTATTTAAAGTTAACACATACCTCATTGACACTGTCTTCACAGTAATTGATTTAAGAGAAGTAACAAAACAATATAATTTCAGTTACAATTAATTACATGTGAATATATTTAACATTTCTAATAAAAAAAGATTTGGTACCACATTATTTTTTATTCACACCAATATATCAACAATGTACAACCTGTAGAAATGTATGCTATAAAAAAAGAGATCGAACGACAATGAAAAAATTCGTTTGTCGGTTATTTTACCTTCTACAACAAGAATGGGTTACATTACAAAAATATTAAATATTATATTAAAAATGTTTCACTGTAAATAATTTGAATGTTTAGATTTGTGTATTCCTGCATGCTGTAGTTGAATGTATCCTTTTTTGTTTGATGACAATCCAACTTTTGGATTTTAAATCAATAAAATCTTATCTTATCTTATCTTATCTTANNNAAGTCATATTCTTCTTTTCATTAAAGATACCACATTATTGTTTTTAATTATCAGTTCCAGAGAATAAAGAGAAACACGAAAAATACACCATTTTCGGAAAGTTCTCAATTCCAATCGAGCAGCTTTTAGACTGAGGAAAAATAATACCTCTACAATAAATGATGTATGACCAATCACTTTCATGGATCATAGTAGGTAATTAGTAAAAAGTGGAGGAGTTAAACTACTTGTTAGGGCTCAAAAGAGTTAATAGTCCTTCAAAGTTTTTGACGCAAGGTTATCAAGGTTGGTTTGTTTGTTTGTTTGTTTGATGGTGTTTAACATGACTTTCATCAATATTTCAGTTATATCGTGGCGGTAAGTAATATTGGTGCAGAAAACCGGGGAAACCGTTCAAAATCATTCACATGTCGCAAGTCACTGAAAAACTTTATCACTTAATGTTGTACACCTCGCCCTGATCGAGATTCGAATTGCACTGATGGCATATATAGTTGTAAATCAAACTGTCATACGATCACAGCTATTACGGCCACAGAAGCACGAGGATGATCGACATTAGTTTTCACAAATTACCCAGAGAAAACAATTGACCTGCCGCAAGTCACTCCTTTCCATATCAATAATAACCACGGAGAATATAATTAACTGACCAATGTAATAACACGGATTTTAATATGGTGTACATTATCCTGACATAACGAAATACACACACACACACCTTTAAGGAAATGACAATCTCCCGATAATTCGCTAACAACCTACATCGAGAGAGTATCCCTTCTGTATAGCTGGGTATGTGCTGTGCAGCTCTGTCACCTGTACCAAGGAACAGGAAAACTGTTCTTATTTCTGTCAATCAATGATTGATTGTTGTTTAACGTCAAGTGTTCACCTATATGAATGCGCTGATAACATTTACATACTATAAGTCTTATCTAAAGTAAAATTCCCGAGAGAGAAAAATAAAACTTAGTATTTCATATCTTTTTCCTCAACTCATGCATCGTCAATCATTAGGCAACTCTTCTTGAAATAACAAACAAAGACAAGAATATATTTACCTTATAGGATATTTGTTAATTGTGTCTCTGCCATTGCTCTCGAAATAACGAATCCTACAAATACAACTCCGCCTGCTCCAAATGCTGACCTATACTTCGAAGTTGATGGTGAGGGCCTGTTAAGAAAGCAACTTTATGATAAAACAGATAATTGCAATTTTCCCATTGTAAGCTTTCTATTTATATGTAGCAACATTACAGTACCACCTGCAGTTGATCCGATATTCCAAAACGTGCGGTTCCTATCCTGATAGAGGGTACCTAGTGGTTCAGTTGAAGTCATTATTTGATTAACCGGTACGGAGAAAAATGGCACATATATGTTCCATTTGTCGTAATTACAATCCACTCCTCATTCATGGCTTATCATCAGGTTTGTAACAAGAGAAACACGTGTCACAAGTGGATCAGGAACTGCTTACCCATCAGGGGCACATTAGTCTACCCCAGGTATTTAGCGGAGTTAGTGTTACACTGTCATTAGTTTTTGTGTAATGTTTTATATATCATTGTTTTCCTTATAGCCATTTTATTGTCTGTCCTTTCACTTGCGGCTTCTGACTACATCATTGGTGTTTTCAACCATTGATTATTCTGTAAATGGCCATGCACAGACCATGAGTTGCGCGGTTGAAATATATAAAGCTGCTGTCTCCGATAGCCAAAGATTAATATACGACGTGTGAAAGTAGCTTAACTATTGCACAATTATCAACATGTGACATGATCTTGTTGAAGGTAGTTATTATTTGGTAAAAATAGTACATACTCTGACATAATAGTCCACTTGTTGAAGGTTGCCAGTATTTGGTAGTAGTACATCCTCTGATATAATTCTCAACAAGTAGGCTGTATGGACAAATAATTCAGAATTTGAAGAACAATTTTCAGGTACCCTGAAGCAGTATTATACCTTGATGGAAAAAATGCGTAAAGATTTTAATATAGATTTAACGGATTGTCTGTTGTGTCCGGCTTTTATCTGACAGTATGAAATATCTTGAGGTATACACTACTTGATTTGGTGGTGAATACAATTTATGTGATAACATTGCCCATCAAAGATAACATTTCAGCCATGCCATTTACATTTCCCATCGAATGGTAGCATAATAATTTAGTTTTCAGGCAAACACACATTGGATCCAGATAGATACCTGAAATTGTCGATTCTTCGTTATCTGCAACTTGTGGTATTAAAAGTAATTCATATTGGATGGGACCAGGAACCACCCATTTCTCTGCCGTCATAAAAAATACGTCCATGTAAACATCGTGGTAAAATATGGTTGTGAAATTACGGAATATCCAAACGGGATTGTGTTGTGTTATATCGTAGTTTCCAGGCATAAATTTCAACTTGACGGAACTATATACCATTGGCAAGATAGCCTTTACAATGTTCTCCATTTCTTTAGTCGTTTTCACTTTGAATAACTGTTCCAGCATCTTATCGCCTATGGCATTAATATATTCACTATTCAATTCATGTCTTGGTGGAAAAATGAGAAATGTGTCACAAATTTCAATTGATTGACTAAATTCTAGGTTAGTTAAAAAAAATGTTGCGGCACGTAATCTTACACAAGAATTGTCCAGATTCAACGATTTTTTAATTAGTCGCTTTGATGCAAGTAACAAATCCGATGTGTTTGATTCTTTATACTTTACATAGTATAAGAAACCCAACATACTTCTTACAAGGTACTTAGAGAATTGAATGGACGCTCCTTTCACTTTTTTCAAATTTTGTAGAATATTTACGCAATTCAATAAACTTTTTCGGCATTGTGTGGTATGTATGAACACCAAAATGTAGATATAAAAAACCCATAGGAAGAAAAAATACCAAAATAATTCATGTTTTAACAGTCCATTATGATAGTGTTTTAGCCTAAAAACAATCCCGAAAGCATCTTATGTAAAAACATGTGTCGTGTCATATTTGCTTAAGACGTCAACAATTTCCTTTGACACTTTTCTGTCATTTTAGAATTAAATAAATTTCTACCTTCTATGATATAATGTGGAATATATCTAGCTTTTATCATCTGTATCAGCTTTGTTAGACATATATTTAAACAATTAATGTAATTTGAGTATACCCATTGACATGAACAAAGCTCCACACACCAAAACATGACATGCTTTATATGGAACGAGGACACCACTTCTCTTTGAGTCGCATTCACGTTTTCCCTTAGTATTATTTTGATCAATGCATAACACAATATTTGAACATCAGTGAGATCTAAAACCAGATTTTGTTCACATTATCCAACAAATACGCCATGATAAGACAACTTGTCATAAAAAATACATTCCATCAGAACAGCCTCAAAATCTAATAGGAAAATGGTACATACAAAGACCAAATCAATACCCTAACACAAAAATACACGATCGCCCACTTTCCTGTTTTGGAACAGTTACTTAGAAAGTGGCGTGGTAAAACCAATTTCATGAGCCATATTTTCATGTTTTGCGTCACTGAAAAATCACAGCATGATAATCATTAAACAAAATTTGAAAACGTCTTTGTAAAAGGTGTGTGTGGAAGAATGACACGCGCGGGATAAAAACAATGTCACTGATGGAATCTCTATCTTTCTATCACTCACTATGTTAGTAAATAGTAAATACAGACTTTTAATACAACTGGTTTCCCACGAAGACCATTGATTGTTTTCACGTATTTACCACAGTAATGCAATCCAATAAGTATTTGTTGGACGTTACATCTTACTAATAAGTATTTTTGATTGTTTGTGCATACAGGTGTCCTACGTTTTGTCCTATTATATGTCTTTACGTTCCTAGTTCAGCATTGTGATGTCTGCTGCGACGTCTGTATGGACACGATGTCCAGTCAGTCTTTATCCCCAGTCATTTGTAGTGAGTTTCATGGCTTGTCTCTGTGTTACTTTGCGGAAAGTGGTGTCCAAAACGGTTTGATTACATAAGTAACATGGCAGATGTGTTTTAAGAGACGGGCACTGCTTATCCTTCCTGAGTTCATCCCCCCAGTTTTGGGGTGAGTCAGTGTTGCTCATCTTTTTTTTGTGCTGTGTTGTGTGCTTTGTTTCTGTGTCCTGTGTCTTGTGTGCCCAATGTTGCGAGTGTTTCTGGATTGTATTTTCTGGATCGCCCATCGATTTTCTCTAACAATTATTGTAAGCTACAAACATTGACTGTATAACGTCCTTTCGTGCTGTCCATGTTCTTGTCGTCATTTGGGTGAAAAATATAAGCGCTTTTTTTCGCATTCAATTATCACTCGGGAAATGGTTGATGAGGGGTATTGAAATTTATTGGCCCAGTTGAATATGAATTGCACAAATCATCGAATCGTTCATGGTTCCATGTCTATAACATGAGACTATGACAAAACAAAGGGTACCAGATCATAGTTGTACTTGTTCTAATAATCATATTTATAAACCACCAAATATTTAGCTGGGTGGCTCAATGAGTTAGAGCGTTGGATCTAACAATTCATACAAGCCTATCACAATACGGCGTGGGTTCGCACCCAGCTTTGTAAATTACAAAAAAAGTGCGCTCGACTCGCAGCCGCAAGTGATAAAGTTTGCCAGTTGCTTGCCCATGGTCGGTGGTTCTCTCCGGGTACTCCGGCTTCCTCCACCACTAAAACTGGTGGCCATGATATAGCTGAAATATTGCTGAAAATGGCGTTAAATACCAAAATTCAATTGATACCAAATATTTAGGAATCAATATAATTAAACAATATAACGTTTTTAATTAATAGTTGAATTTTTTAAAGCTTAATTGTAGGTCTGAATGCATATGGAAGAAACATCACCTATATAATACCCTCAAACTAATCAAAGAGATGCTACAGAGCATTGTCGAGGGTACAGTTTTATAGATTGTTCGATGTTCTGTACTATACGCGCCACCTAATATATGTTATGACTATATGAAGACATATCTTACTCATTTTCTTTTCAGAGATCTATTTTTGTTGGCTCTCAGTCGATGCTATTTATTTCTTTCAAAAGTACATAGGGAAAAATATATTGTTTTAATTGAAGCTGAAGATGTTTGGAGCCTAATATACAAAGTATTTGCAAAGTATATAATCAGATATATTAATCTCTGTAATAAATTGAGACATGTTAATCCCCCTAATGATTGAATATGTGGTCAATAGTGTGTATCCCCATACATTATCTTGTGTATATATAATAAAACACGGTAGCATACTTCTCTTTTTGCATGACTTTTAAAAATAATGTATGTGTTATATTTAAAACCTTTATTATAACATATATGAACATTGTCATATCTAATAACCGGAAAATAGCCTAAAATATCCAGGTACCTTTACAAAGCAAGTATTTGTATTTCTGTATTGACAGACGCTATATACGCAACACTCAAACTTTCAAATATTTCAACACAATACAATTTGTTTTACACTGCTTTTTATGAGATCTAAAAAAGTTCATAGAAAATGTTACATTAAAAAAAGCTTCGTGTGCACACGAAATACTTCAGAAGTGATATATATGTCTTGATAAGTGTTTCAGTAATTTTCTTTGATGAATATATTCGTTATAGCCTTCCAGAAGCATGACCTGGAATAACAAAGGTTGATGGAATAAACACGTCAAAATTTCGTTTTAATGTAGGAGTGTTAAAACATTTAGAGATGCTCTGTTAGCTAGTTGTGAAAGTCAAGAAAATTATGCTTACAAGTCGCCTCGTGTCCACTCGCAATGGAGAATGTGAGTAAATTTCGTTTCCCTGAATTATCTGGTCTCACTTTGTTTCATCATGGATTTTGAAGTTCGATATCAAACACATTTACAATGACAATTAAATGATTGATGGTGAATATTAAACAGCCAAAAGCACTAGGTTTGTGTTGACCGAGAAAATAAATAAAAGATACATTCAGTGTTGCATTATTAAAGTCCGTCAGTATAGTTTTGAAAACTTGGAAATGACCATGAATCAATGTAATAAGACACACTTAGCTCAACAAAAATCGTCCATTATTTTAACTGTGTAATGCATATTGCCTTGCAATAGTATATGGTTTTAATTCCTGATAAATTCTCATGGATGACGTTTAATCATCATAGAAGCTGTCTTCATTGGTTTGTAGTTTTGCCAACCACGCCAGTATATTGCACCTCTTGACGTCACAGTTCCATACCGGCCGTTTAGATTAACACTAGCACATGATTTGTACCACCAACCACCAAATTGCGTACTACTAGCACAATTTATGCCACTCCTCAAGTCATTATCGACATCGATTGTTGTGAATTTCATGCCGCTATGGTGCGCCATGCTGTCATCTGAAAAGAAGTTAATACTTAATCAAAACCTTTCATGGTCTACCATATTCTACAATGACAAAATCTGAGGATCCGCAACGTTTTGTCCTAATCAAAAACGGTCTGCCAAAGACAATCTTTTTAAGTCAAGAAATTATTTCAATTTCAAATACAAAAGTAGATATCTAATGTATTGCACACGATGCATTTCTGGAACAACCCCACCATGCACGCTCAAAATCAAAAGATTGGAAAGTCAAATAATATAGAAGGTCTTGGGAGCAAGAAAACCAAATGGCCAAAATCGAGTAAGGTCAGCTGTGGCCGAGGGAGCAGAACCTTAGTTTAGAAAAACATTCTTTACAAATACATGTATCTAATTAATAAACCATGTCAGTACTGAAATCCTGACTTCTGGGTGGTGATACTTTCGGAGATTAATAGTTCAACAGCAGACATTAATTGTCAGAGTACGTATATATCATATATTAATCTACATCTAGAAAACAACTTTTAAGATTTTTTG
>MJUT01055619.1:564966-581304 GCA_002080005.1 Gigantidas platifrons
TTATAATAGAAAAGGTACATATTTAATTTGCTTAAATTTTTTTAAAGTATTATTTATAATAGAAAAGTCACATATTTAATTTGCTTAAATATTTGTCCTTCACTGTCGTTGACTGATATTTGAAACGTTGTGGTTTGAAAAAATACGGGAATATCTGAAATAAATAACTGATATTTCAAACGTTGTGGTTTTGAAAAAGTACGAGGAAATGTTTTATGACGTCATGCACTAGAAAAACAAGTAATAATAGGTATAGCCGACGTATATGTGACGTTACGTCACAAACGGCAACGTTTATTCTCTACGGACTTCAATAAATCGTAACTTTTCTTGTACTAGATCGATTTTTCATGACAATTAAATGAAACTAAAGATGAAATTACAGTTTATTATCGGTATGCAAATTAGAATGATTAAATAATCTATATATATATATATATTTCTTTAATAAGAGAGTGTATTGCTTCGTGTCTTTTATAAATGAAGTATGCCCAAAATGCTCTCTTATCTCCTCTTCTTTTCCTAAACCCGGCTGGGATAATTGTGGTATGGGGGTGATTGAAAAGTGCCTAGGCTAGGAGGGGTTATGCTCAAATTTTTTTTTCAAATTTTGACTTTGGTATTTTTTTTAAATAGGGGAATATCTGAAATAAATAACTGATATTTCAAACGTTGTGGTTTGAAAAAGTACGGGGGAATGTTTTATATCACCGAGTAATCAGAAATGAACAACAACAAAAAATGAACCAATCAGAAAACAGGATACAAAAACAAAACAATTACACCCATCTGACTTTTCCTATTTAAGCCCGTGATTGATTCCATCTTCATTCTCTTTCCCAACAGCTACGATGTTCACCTGCGAGAAATGCGGAAAATATTTTACAGAGAAGACCAACCTGACCAGACATATGAAGACACATGTAGATTCTTCACAGACCTATTCCTGTGGGGTATGTGCCAAAGAGTTCAGCCGAGCTGACAACAGAAACAGACATGAAGCGGCCCACAGCTTCAACTTGATCTGTCCGGATTGTGGTCAGTATTTTAATAGAAGGGAAAGTCTGCTCCGTCACCGAGCTCTCCACGAAAGACCAGAGGCCAAGCAGAGACCATTCGGCAGACTCAGCAATACAGCGCTGTTTGAAAGGACACTAGTATAATTTAGGAATCCAGTAGAGTATACGAACAGCTAACCCATTCAGAGCAAATGGGTTCACCACAGTTTTTTGTGGGATTCGTGTTGCTCAATCTGTAATTTTCTGTGTAGTGCTTTATAAATCATTGTTTGTGTCCGTTTATCCTTTTTTATGCGATTGCATTGTCTTTTTTCGAGAAAATAAGAGGGGCAATTTCCTGCCATTTTTTAAGCAGAGAAATTGCACTTTCTAACTAAATCACTCATTTGTACGGTTAGATCGCAAAATTATTATGGTTACGGTGATGGTGGCCATTTTTATTGGTGAATGAAATCGAAGTACCCGGAGTAAACCATCGACCTGCCGCAAGTCACTGACACACTTAATCACATAATGTTGTATCGAGTGATAGGCACTGATTACATGGCTAGTTATAAATCCCAACTACCATACGATCACGACCACGACGGTACTTAGAATAATTAGGTATTGAACGAAAGATAAAAAAGTAGACTCAGCTCCAATCTTGAAATGAAAGATCTTATTCCATAAGACCTTAATACAACACCAATATCGATATTGTTTTTTTTTAATTGTCTTTGTTCTTGTTCTTGCGGCAGACAATTACGGTTAGATGTGGACGAGGTCCAACCGTATACTGTTAATTATTTTAGATAAATTCATTTAACTCAGAAGTACATACATGTATTATAAAATACCAATCGTTATGGCATGATATACACTATTTGCTAAGACACGTCACATTTCCATTGAAGTGTCTGTATCAATACATATATATGTCCTCGGGGTATCGATTATGACGTTTTTCGATTTCCCCTCTGTATTTTATTACTATTCTGATGGTGTGGTATAGTTCGCATTTCATTATTCATATACATTCTGATATCAGTGGCATATACGCAATGAAACAGCGTCGGTGACGTAATGATTAGCGTGCTCCCCTTCGAGTATGGTATATCGTTGGTTCCAGTCCCGATCTGGTCAAATCTAGACTATGAAATTGGTATTTGTTGCTTCTCAGCTAAGCATGCAGCAATAAAGAGAAGGAGTAAAGACTAGCTGACTCGGAATCAATATAATATGGCCGAGAGGGAGGACAAGTATATCCGCTGACTGTTGTTTCAGTTAACTAGCACTATAAAAACCAACTAATGGTGTTGATCTAATACAAAGCGGACCTCATCATCATGATATAGCTGAATAATTGGCGTTAAGCAACACTCACTTACTCATTATACACAATGACATTCCTTTTATTCTGCTTGTAGTTGATATCATCTGTAAAACAACTATAGACAAACAAATACAATGTATTGATGTATATACCGGGTATGTGACTTTTTTTTTAGACGGCAATGACAAAGCAAAATAATCATTCTTGTAGTTATATCATGGCGAGAACAAGTTGACGGCAATGACAAAGCCAGATAATCATTCTTGTAGTTATATCATGGCGAGAACAAGTTGACGGCAATGACAAAGCCAGATAATCATTCTTGCAGTTATATCATGGCGAGAACAAGTTGCATTTCGATGGGATGGTGATGTTTGCTTTGTACTAGATTAATACGCTTAGTTGGATTTTTGTCATAGTGCTAGCTCACTGAAACAACAGTCCGTCCGCGGGTAGACATGTCGCCACACTCGGACACATGATCTTGGTTCAGAGCCAGTCAATCTTTGCTCTCTCCTTTTAATAATGTGTGCTTAGCAATCAGCGATTGAACCCATGACCTATAGCACCCGCAGAGACCACACTTACCATGACTCCACCGATGCGGTTATAGTATCTCTTGTTGTCAAAAGTCTACACAAAACAATATATATGAATGAATAGTACAATTGTTTCACATTAAGCCAACATACCCAACCAGTGTTCGTTATTTACATCTCCGAAGCCAAGTTTATAATCCTGCCAGTTTCTGGTGAAATTAACGCTGCCGTCCTGCCGTCTTTGAAATACCTATATAACACAACAGTTAAAATACCTGCAGACATATTGCTAGAAAAATACCTCAAGTTAAAAATCGAATCTGGAATTGAAGAAAACAATCCCACATGGTGACCACACTAGTTGATTCTAGAACCCGCCCAAAGTCGTCACTTTTTGAAGAAAACAAACATACTCATTGGGTCTGTCAATGTTGGCAATACTCTTAACTGACGTTTTGTAGATCGTTGTTTGTCCTTTTGTACTTTTTTTCCTTTGATATCCGGATTCTGAGCTTTGGTATCTTCAAACTTTTCTCATTAGAACATATCTATGATCGTCATCAGGAACTGATACAACCGTGCGATGTCCCATATTGCCTTGAAAAAATAGAGATGTAGCCTAATTTGCATATTCAAATGGAATAACAGGATTACCTACTTTTCAGACACTGTGGTATTTAGGAATGTTTTTTCATTTTACTACTGTAAAAAAATCTCCACTATATTATATATGACTCTAGTAAAATATAATATGGACAGGCTTTAAGAACGCAATCTTTTGTATATGTGGCCTTTAGCATTCTCTCTGTATTTTACATTAACGTTTTTCACTGGCAAGGTGCTTCATTTTGATAGATTAATCTAAGCTTCATCTAGACGCAAGGGAAGGTATTCAAAAAATTATCCTGGAGTCATATGTCCGATTTATTTTTAAGAAATAGTTATCACAATAAGCCGAAAAGTATGTAGTTTACAGTAGTATTTTGAAATATTGTTTCAAATCACGTTTTTCAAACCCCGCATGTTTTAAACACAGACTTGAATTATTTGTGCTACAAATGTAGTATCATTGAATTGTCTTTGGGGCGAAATTAAATCCGTTTGGTATTCTAAAAAAATCAGATTATAAAATTGTATTGAAATTATGTTGTAAAAGTGCATTTAATTCCACTTTTTAATAATTTTTTTTATTATTAAAGCAGGATATAATATTGATTTCAGGATGATCTTTTGAAAATTTGTACTTTAATAAGAAATATATTGTAAAAATGCAATTAACATATTTAATAATTAAAAACACAAACTCAATAGAAAGTATTTGTTATCACAAGAAAGATATATCTGATGATTTATTTAAGTATTTTTAAATACTTTCCATGAATGTTTTCAGCAAAAAGAAACAACACAGAAAACTAAAGAGATCAGCAACACGGACCTATAAAAAAACAGAAGTGAACACAGGTGCTTGAGACCGGTAAACAGTTTGTGTTTCCTTTAGGGCATTCGATGTGTTACTCATATAGTCAAGCCTGGCAAAGGTCTAGTCGGTGATAGAGGAAATATAAGAATCTACACAAAAGGGAAATGATATATAGCCATTATAAACAATGTTATTCTCTACATAGTTTTAATTTATTTGTCTTTCCAACCTTTCGACTTTGAGCGTGCATGATGAAGGTTGTTCCAGAGACGCGTCGTGCGCACTAAATATGATATATATACGTTTGTATCAAGAGAGGACAGTTGTGATCCCATTAACCGGTTCAACTCTCCACATTTTTATGCCTGTCCCAAGCCAGGACCTGTATTTCCAACGTCATATGTCATGGTCTTTATGTATTCATTAAGATAATAAAAGAGGTGATTGTTCGTTTTGTTGATATTTGTGAAATTGATGACCGTCACTGTATAATTTTCATAATAATACATCTACATACCGTCCAGCCACCACCATCTGTATCCATGTTACAGTAGACATCAATGACATCTGAATTATTTGGATATATTCTATAGGCGCCACTGGTACTCCCAACTGGAATATCGCTGCAATCTCGAGGATTTACTCTTCTGAACTGCTCTAACAATAGAAAATGATAAAATATATTGATATATATCTAGATATGTTTGAAGATGTCAAAGGGATAATCAGAAGCCGTAAATCGAAGATTGGCAAGTGTCTGAATTATTTTCTATCTGTGCCACTGATATTTTCAACTGGAATCTAGAGAATGTCCCGAAAAATGGCATCCACGATTTTAAATATAGTCACATTAGTAACATTACTTACATTGTAGGCTACGAATTTTGTTTTCCTTTGAAATATTATTCCACCAGTTGGCATAGTAACTATTTATCTCTTTTTAAAGATAAAGAAGTATCTGAATAAAGCACATTTCTTTAAAAAAAAATTGCTTACTTACTGACAACCTGAGTAGCAATATTAATACAACTACTATATATACAAAACCTTTCCAATGAAGGATACGCTAATGCTTAATACAAACGTAGATATCAAATTTAGTGTACACGAAATTAAGTTGTACCACATCCAATCGTATCCGTTTAAAAAATGCATTTTTTGTATTACAAAATACCTTGATATCACAATCAAACTATACTTAAGTGTGAGGGGACGTCGTGGCCGTGATCGTATGGTAGTTAGATTTACAATTACCAATACAGTCGGTGCCTATCATCACTGATGTTGTTGGTTTGACTACCGTTCAGGGCGAGGTGCATACAACATTATGTGATAAAGATTTTCTACGGGTACTCCGGTTTCCTCCACCAATGAAACTGACCGCCACGATATAACTGAAATATTGTTGCATGTGGCGTTAAACACCATAAAACCTATTCTGAAGTGCACGAGCTTTTACCCACAAAACAAAATACACCGCGACAGTTTAAATATCAGAAGAGCTACATGGAAAACATTTAGATGATATTTAAAAAAAAAATGCTCCCGTTTATTTCTACTTAAGGCAAGTTATAAACATTTATCATATAGAAATTATCTTATACGTATACGTATATAATTGGATTTATTAGGCCTGTAGGGCAGTTGTGGCCGTGATAATTGGATTTACAACTTCCTATGCAATTAGCGCCTATCACCACTGATGTTGTAGGTTCGACTCCTGCTCAGGACGAGGTGTATAACTTTATCTGATAAAGTTTGTCAGTGACATGCGGCAGGTCTGTGGTGTCCACCAATAATATTGTTGAAAGTGGCGTTAAACACCATAAAACCAATCATTCAACCAACCAAAAACAATGCCATTAATTGGGATGGGAATCACTAGAAAATAGACGTAATAGACACAAACTCCCATTATTATTTTTTTTTTATAAAATACTAAATGGTTTTAATGATTAACACCTGCATACTTGTACGAGTTGGTTCAAATTTCTGAATTAAACATATTTTATTGCTCTAATATATACAATGGGATTGGACGCATGTTATAGCGACATTATAAACGCCCTCTCCTTACAATTTACAACATAGCATAATGCATGGCAAAACTAAAGAAAATAAATATTAGAACAATGTATAAGTGAAATTAACTTTTACAAAAAAAAAATCAAAATAGATTTTACAAAGAAGAGGGGGAAAAGATCTAGTGAAAGTAACACCTGAGTTGGTTCACACATACCTACATAGACAATCTGGATATAACTTAAGAAATGAAAATAATACATTTCATCTACCGTTGTTCAGAACAAGATTTATTATGATAATTTTATCCCTTTCACTATTAGACTATGGAATACTTTTTCTCACTTTTGAGATAGAGCAGTTCCTGTTTTTGCCGGTGTGAGATTTCCTTGTCTTGTACCCCCTGGTACAAGACAGCTCACACGCGACTTTTCCCGGTAAAATCTTTACTTCGCTTCAGCAATTTCAATCAAGATTTGAATTACTCTCATTTAACCACGATTCTATTACATAAGTATTTTTAAATTAATGTATGTATACTATTCTGCTAGCTAATAATTTAACTATCGTGCACCAAGTCATGTTTCACGGTGTATGACTATTTCAGTCAATGTTTGTTTACTTTGAGTAAATAATAGAGTGCTCTCCCTTGTTAGTAACTAACGTTACCTCCCTTTGACCAAATTCAAATATTTTTTCACAGCCACAGGTGTAGTGTTGAGTTACATTTATCATATATTTATTAAATACATTGTATTTTATTATGAAATACATTTAAAATACTGCCAGCAATGGAAACAAAATTTGCGGGAAAACGCTCGATCGGGAATGTAAACAAAACAATTAGGTAACAGCTGATAAAAGTGAGAAATAAAATCAAACACCGGCGAACGATTGAAATCTTACCCTCGGGTGTCGGAGATTTCCCTGTCTTGCACTTTTGCCGGTGTTAGATTCTATATACCCCTACATATAGCATAATCTCCAAGCTTTAATATCTTTGAAAATACAACATTACTTGGGACACATATGAATTTCATTATCTTGGAATAAGGAAGTACAACATAATTGTGTTGTCTGTCCGTCGATTTACCGATTATGGTTACCCATTTGGTGTCTTCAAACTCTTCTCATTGTCAATTACGAAATGAGACCAGTAACATGAAGGTATATTTATTTAATGAAATTCTTTTATCTGACAATACTGACTGTCCAAAAATGTCCATTAGAAGATAACGACCATTTTTGTGTATCTGTCCTAAATATGATAACTTAAGATTGATCTTATTAGATTCCATACAGGAATTAATACGAAAATATAATAATGCTAACATTAATATAGACTTACAAACGATAAGCAGACTACATCGCCGTCAATTTTAAGTGTGTAGACCTGGGTTACCCTAAAATTTTCCCATCATTAATTTTTTTTTAATTTGCATCATGGAATAGTAATGTCCAAATACATTATCTGCCAAAGTTTCAAAACATTTCACCGTGCCGTTTTCTCCATAGCACATCCTAAATATAGCAATTTTGGGGGTATTCTTGGCGCCAGATGGTAATACTAGTTTCGGAAGATTCTAATAGATATGCACATTTATTTCTGATTGAAAGGGAATATTTTGGCTTTAATACACTTGTGAGTGTTGTTGTTGAATAGATATGAAATGTCTAGCATATCTGAATATCCTGTTTGGAGATACTCACGTGCAAAACAGTGAAAACTTCAAAAAAGGGGGGATGCCCTGAGGACCACCTTGGTATTAAAAATCGGATTAAAAAAAATTCTGTCATTTAATTTCCACCAAAAAATGTCACACTGAAGAATAGACATATAGACATCATTGCTCCAAATTTTACTAACTTTTACCGTCAGATTTAAAAAAAATTTAGATTTATGTTTTCATTGATGGCACCCAGAAAATGAAATTGTCGAGGAAAGTTATCACACACCCACCCTTTGCTAGTTTCTTTGTTTGTGAGATAAAAAATACCTAGTTACCAATAACAAAAAACTTTTGAATTCTTATAATTGACACAGTGGATGTCCAAATTACTAAATAAGGGTAATAACAAAATTACCGAACACAGAGCAATCTTCCAAAGGGAAATTCAAAACTCATAAATCAATAAACAGACAAAATCAGTCAACAACCGGGAAACTGGAAAACCGCAATGGTCCTGACTTGGTACAGGCATTTCTAAAGAAATGGTGGATTGAATCAGATTTTACGGCGCCAACCTTTCGCTTTCATTACGGTTCAAAGGTTCCTGTTATCACTAAAACAGCATTTACAACAATACTGGAAAAAACAGGCAAAATAGCAGTCAAACAGTACCAAACTCAGTATCTAATATATCTCGTGAACCATCACCATCAACAATGAGTCCTTTGAAGTATTTTAATTACGACCGTAAATGTCGAAAGCATTTTTACGTCACACATTCACAAAATATAATTTTGACATTGTATACCACGTATACCAAATCCTTATCTTTATACATTTTCACTATATGAAAATTTATAGTGAAAATGTATCTTTTACTAGTGTATCTGCAGAGACAGAATATATTTCGACAAGATCTTGATATCGGAATATAAACTTTTTAAGGGATCGAATAAGGCGAATCTTTCTATAGCCCTTGTCCAGTAGCCTGTTTTTCAGACAAAGATGACGCTTCAAGAAATCAGAATAATTGCTACTGGCTCTTGCATAACGAATCAATTGCGAGATGACTGCATCATTTGTCTTTTTTATTTTCAGGTCGGCTGGGAGGGAGAGGGGTGGTTTTAGGGTGACTCTACTTGATTAATTCATAACACACACACACACACAAGCAAGAACACAGACAGCCACCCAGCTGTATTGTTATATTCCTTCAAATTCTGTGCTCCAGTTGTATTCGTTTGATTCTGATTATTCTTTAGTTGTATTATGAGAAAGGGCGGTATAAGAGATGATCAGATGTTACAATTTGTTTCCCAAACATAGCTTTCTATTTTTTTTACTACCAAAAAAT
This sequence comes from Gigantidas platifrons, assembly GCA_002080005.1. NCBI lineage: Eukaryota > Metazoa > Mollusca > Bivalvia > Mytilida > Modiolidae > Gigantidas > Gigantidas platifrons. Next base: position 574,306 of record MJUT01055619.1, read on the forward strand.
GAATTTGCTCTATAGTTTCATAATATTAAAGATTGTGGTGTATATATATATATTTTTTTTTGACAAACCCCTGAAATTCAATAGAAAAAGGTTGTCACACAAATTGTGTTACATTTCTGGCATTTTTTACAACATATTTCGATGAACAATTTTTTCTGGAAAGAGATATTTCGATGATATTTTGTGGGCACCGGCATATAATAATAACACACTGCCTGACATTGGCATAAGCAGCAATAAGATATAAAAATACTTGTAAGGAGCACAGCTATGGAAAGGTAAAAGGAAAAGGAGTTTTTTTTAACTGGCCATATCCAATGTAAACAATCTTTGTCACCAAGAAGCTTGGAATTGAGAGAGAATTTTCAAACGCACAGATGATCATATATTTGAGAAGACACTGAAAATAGAGTTATCTCCCATACCCCAGGCCTACACCCTTAAAGTGGCATTATCTGCCAAAATCGTAATTTTTTGTTACCTATGAAAACTATCAGATATGATTGATGCCTTAGTAAAACGTGTTTCTGTAACTTATAAATGTTATGAAATGTACGCGCATCGGGGAAAAATGTGCAACTGCTCGTTGTTTGATATCGACCAAGAAATGGACGCCATCTTATTAATTATCGGCATTGTTTACGGAGTTTGCCGAATCGTCATTAAATCAGTACAACAATGCACTTATTTCTTATTATCTGTGAATCTGCTTTTAGTCGGCGTTAATTACGGACAAAGAACCATACAAGTTTGCAGTTAATAAGCTGACAAAATACAAATTATTCGTTTTTGCCTGTCACTAGTAAGGTCAGTTGCATACGGAGAAAGCGAGGTCAAATTACTTCCTTGCAAGGAAATAATAAATCGATGGTAATTTTCGTTCTCAAAAGGCGAAAAGTGGTACGATAAGCTGTTTAATGTGAAATATTTACCTTTATTTCATCATTTCAAAGCTATTTACCAATTTCCAAAACATATAATGTTTTTGTCAAAATCGTAGCTAATGCCGCATTAAACTTATGCTTCTTTTATTTTGCTTTGTTTTATTAACTTTGACTTCTCCCGTGTTTAACTATTTAAAATGCTTAGAGGGTCTACAAATTTTACTTCATTTATAAATTTATTATGTATGAAGTATTAAAGGTAGTTATAATTGCAGGTTTAGAATGAACATGATTATCTTACATCATTGATATAATGTTTACATACTCAAATACTTATACTTATATGTCTTGTGCGTGTAAAAAATGAGAGAGCTTGTATTGGCACAGCCTGTTGCTTCATCCCATTTATATACAGTTGTGAAAAAATATGCTTAAAAACTATGCACGTATCTAAAACAGTTGAAAATTGCTGAATTTGTTTGCCGTTCGGAAATCGTTTATTTCCGCGCCTCTGTCCTATCTGTGTAATTTTAGGTGATGGCATTTTTGGGGTTTTTTTTCTATTTGTTTGTTTTTTCTTTTTTTTTTAATTTTCGTATAGCAATTTGCAGAATTGTTTTAGACATCTAAACATTCCAAGATTGCTTTTTATATCTTTATAAGACTAAAATTTGTAGAAATAAATTATATATTTTTCGGCAATATTGTATATCTAGAAGATAACAAGATAGATATCGCGAAATCGTGGACAATTTCTGTGTCAATGTAAAATTGAATGACTTACCTTCTGATAACATTTTCGTGATTATCAAAGAATCTGAATACTGTTCCAATTGAGGAGAACAATGTGAATTTAAGCTGCAGCTTCCAGTCTTGCTGTCAAAGCTTGCACTATGACACATATGTTGCGATGCACAGTATATTGCACACTGCAATATGGATGGCACGACTTGTATTGCTATGTTTGTCGAATGTCCGACAATGCGTTTTTCGTACTCAATGTTGAATTTATGGTCTGCTACATCCAACGAATGAACTATCCCGAAGAAAAGGGATAACATCGCGTGTTGTCTGATACATTGGAAAGACATTGTACAAAGTCCCATATTACAATGACATGTAATGTTTGTCTGAATTGTTATATATGGCTTATATTGATTTGTTTAAAGGGCCAGCAATTAGAGCTACCATATCTATTGATAATATATTATGCTGTTAGAGCATAAAAACATTTGTCATGGGTTGTTTGATTTCGGTTAGTGCACTACTTGTAGTTAGCTTAAAAATTAAATATATATGTGTATTCAAGTCTTTAATCAAAGATTATAACATTTACATTGTTTGCTTATTCGCTAATCATGCAGTATTAAGGTGTTAAAACCAAAGACTGGCTGACTCGAAGTCAGGATAATGTGTCTGAGTGAAACAACATGCCTACCTGCAGACTGTTGTTTCATTGAATTAGCACTGACATTAATATAATCGTATCAAAAGATCATCTGTTCTCGCCATTATGTTGCTGTAAAATTTCTGGCTTGGCATTAAAACACTCACAAACCCACTCCTTAATTAAAAAGAATAAGTTGTTTGCTTGATGGTGTTTAACGCCACTTTCAACAATTATTCAGTTATATCGTGGCGGTCAGTTTTATTGGCGAAGGAAACCACCGACCTGTCGCAAGTCACTGACAAACTTTATCACAAAATGTTGTACATCTCGCCCTGATCGAGATTCGAATTCACATCAGTGGTGATGGGTAGTGATTGCATAGGTAGTTGTAAATTCAAGAACCATGCAATCACGGCCACGACGGTCCCTCTAAATAAATGGATTATTATCTATATATGTAGAAATAAAAGATCAGGTTATGCTATGTTAAAGGAATTTGACGTAACTCTTAGTTATATGATAGAGGTCATCATGATTTTGTGGAGAACCCAGAGAAACAACCTGATACGAATAATTGACATAAATTGATCACGAAAAGTTATGACGTGTACATAACGCCAAGGACGATTCAGAGTAACAAGGTTAACAATGATAATTACGGGTTATAACAAGAAAATTTAAACAGCGATGGTCAACCAGCGGACAGCCATCTCTCTTCTGTTGTCAATGAACACACACACACACACACACAAAACACAACACTAGTACTTGTTTTCCATGCAACCACTGAAAAAAAGCCAACATTCAATGAAACTAAGGAACTACCCGTAGGTGAGCTAACATTGGTCCAATGTTATAATTCAAATATCTTATCAGACCAACACTGGGCAAACATAACCGACATTAAATTTAGAATTAGAAAACTCTGCCAACATTGCATCAACCTGATCTCCTCAATTTAGTAAGAGCACCATCATGTTTAAAAACTGGTCAAATAAAGTTATATACTTAATTTTGTTTCATTGTTTAGCAACAACAAGATGAAAAACAGCAATCAAATAATTTTATCTCTCCAATATGGTTTTGTTCCATCATAAGCACAAATTTTGTCCATTAAGAAGTAAAAATACTATGAATACAGTTAAAATATAAATACTTTATTGTTATGCTCCATTTAAAAAGATGATACAGTAAAATACATCAATCTATAGCAATCCGTACATCTTTATATACATCATTTAATATATAAGAATTTCCATCAATACTTTTACAAAACCTTTAGGACTTTTCCAGAAATGTTTGTATGGGGGGATGGGGTGTGTGGAAGGCACTTCTAATACAATTTGTTGGTGGTGGTTGTATTTGCAAAATCTGCCTGAAGAAGTACAAGACATAATCATTTAAAATTTTATGAATAGTGGGTACAAATAAAAAGTGCCTTCCAACCCCCCTAACATTTATTTCGGGAATAACCATTATTTAACCTAGATTTGAAGTGAATTAAATCATGTGTCAAATTATAAGAAGTTAATTTTGGAATAATTTTTTTCACAGAAATGACTAATATCCTTTTTAAACATATATATAAAAACTTCCAACAAATTACCAAATTTTGATGTAGTAGATGAAAGTTAATTAAAGCAGTGAAGGTGTTTTAGATTAGATTTTCAGGAACTTACTGGATGGTATTTGACAGACTGTTTCCTCATCATTAGAATTACGACATAATGACATGTAAACACTTCCAACCTTTACCAAACTCCTAGTTTAGAAAATCTTTTTATTTTGTCTCATAATTTTGGCAGGTTCCCCTGACCCATGCTAACCCGCCTGGTCTTGGTGGCAGAAGCCTAAAATTACTGCTGAAATTAAAAGCATGTTAATATTCACGGAAATCAATACTTAGAGAGAACACACATCTATGATACATATGCTTACAATCTGCAAAATAAAACATGCCTAGCTGGAAAACTGTAGGAGGAGTTGTGTTGGCTTACTATGTACCCCAAATATAAAATATAGCAAAACAAAAATGAATAACTTCAACATTCTGCATCTTGGTCATGGAAATCAAAACCCAATTAGTATGCACATCTGTTATATACGAGGGCTGTCCGTAAAGTTCGTGGACAATCTCTGTAATTTTGTTATTTAATTTGTTGAAAAAAATAAATTGCAATTTTCATTTATAGTAGAGTTTACTCGATAAGTGAAGAACATTTTGTAAATAAAAATGAACTACAAGTCTGATTTTTTCTCGATCTTATAAATAAGCATACTCACACCCGGAGCACAGCGGTAAAGAGTATTTGACGTTAAGCGACGTCAAACGCTCAAACCAATTTTTTCGACGTAGTCACCTTTAAGTTCCACACATTTCTTATGTCGTCTTACCCAGTCATCAAAAATGTGCACAAACTGATCAGTTTTCATGTGAAATATTACATTCATTACGGCTTGTCTTAATTCACTTAAATTGTCAAACCTCATTCCCCGTAAGAAGGATTTGATGTAGGGGAAAACTGCAAAGTCCATTGGTGCTAAGTCCGGGCTGTACGGTGGATATTTTAAACACTGAAATTCATTTTGTCACTTTTGTTTTTTTTTTGGCGGAGGAGAATCGACATTTTTCCATTGACTTGATTGTTGCTTTGTTTCCGGGTCATAGTAGTGAAACCATGTTTCATCTGTGGTTATTATTCTATCCAGAAATCCAATTCCGCTCTGGCTAAACTTTCTAAGAAATTGTCTTGATGCCTCAGTTCTGTTTGTCATATTTTCTTCTGATAACATTCTGGGTACCCATCGCGCACAAATGCGATTCATGTGTAGTTCTTGAACTAAAATTTCATGTACCGTTGTCTTTGATATAACACACTTGTCCGCAACTTCACGCACAGTTAAACGTCTGTCACCGTCAATAACGTCGCGTACTTCATTTTTCACAACATCTGAAGCCTTAAAAGACAGTCTCCCCTCGCATTTATCGTCCATTAAACTACCTCTACCGTCAGAAAATCTATTATGCCACTTAAACACTAACGAGCGACTAACATTGGAATGTGTTACTGACTGTTTGATGAATTTATGCGTTTCAGTTGGCGTTTTTCCTATGTCGACACAAAAGTTTATAACGGCCTTCTGCTCCACCTTATTTGAAAACGTCGTTTTTTTCCGATGAAGAAGGTTTCATTTTCAAGGTTTGAAAACTGGACTCCGCGGCCATCTGAGAGTACTTCTGATTCAAATTTTACAGATGTGACGTCAAGAGCACTATCAACGTCACAGTAGAAGTTTCATTCAAATTTGCGCGATAAAATGAAAAAAAAATCATGGCCAACCACAAGTAACTACATAGAAGTTACACGTAATTTATACTGTGCTCCGGGTGGCCTATGACAGACATAACAAAATCGATTTAATTAAGTTAGGAAATTAAAATCTGATACAGTTTTTTATATCTAACATCGCATTTAATTAAGGAGTGCAGGTATCACTAACATTTTTGAAAAACACGTTGTTTTTAGGAAAATTGGGACCTGTCCACGAACTTTACGGACAACCCTCGTATATGCTTACAAACCGCAATGTTGGGATAATTTGATTTATTCCACCAACAGTATTATCAACTGCCTCAATCTAACTGAAATATTGTAGACAGTGACAGGAAGATTGGAGTAAAAAATATCAAATTGATAATTCACGTTTGTCAAACTTTCATAAATATATATGAAAATTAAATAATTTTGAATTTATATGAACGATTGTTAATATTTTTTACCATGCAGTTGTGAAAGCTTTGGTCTTCTAGTTTCCCTTCCACTTCCTCAAAAGACATAGCATTGTTACATAGTGCAATTGATTTGTTTGTAAATGACTGTACATGTAACTGAACTTATATTACTGTGTGCAGATCTGCAAACTGACTTCTCGCAGAAAAACATACATGTACATTTGTACATGGATATAAAACAGCCATGACCTTACTTATTACTCAGAATAAAATGACAACATTTTGCAATTAAATAAAACCATTAGAAAAAGTTTCAAATTTATTTTAACTAAAGCAACATGAATAATTACAAGGAATGAAATACCTGCTCTGCTATGGTATCATTTTGTAAAACAGTAGAAATCACATATAACCTCTAATTTGAAAACGACAAAAAGAGCGGTTCACTTAATTTCATTCCAAGTTGCCAAGATTTCATAGAGATCACTCGATACTTGAAAAAAAATGCCAAGATAGCCACTTTCTCCTAACCACTGACCAATTTAAAATCATAAGTAGCATTAGTAATGCACATAAAGCATCAAATTTTTAAGCATGAATAGTAATATGAACTACCATAGTTAGGTATATGTAGGAATGATATAGCTGATCGGTTATGATAAATGTAGGCATTTAATCCCTAAACAGCAGGTATTGTGTATTACTTAACTATTCTTGAAATGCCAATAACAGAGCGCTTTTGTGAATTTCATTCCAGATTGCCGAAATAAAAAAAACACATCTTTCGGAAGGGGGATGTGTGGGGTGGGGGATGGGGCTGAATAATGCGGAGATGGCTACTACTCCATACACATTCCAATATAAACTTCACAAAAAATAGCTGGCAGTAGGCATTACATTAATACTAAATAAGGGATCTTATCTAGATTATAATTCATCCATTAAAAATTACACGTATGATACATATACATATATATATATATATATATATA
>MJUT01055619.1:594067-624825 GCA_002080005.1 Gigantidas platifrons
TTGCGAAAAGGGTATTTTGGGGTGAAATGTGTGGTTTTTTTTTAGTGAAAATGTCGTAAAACAGGAAATGAAGAAGAACTCGGTTATTGGTGGGCGAATTTTTATAATCTAAGCTTTAATGGGGTGCAAATTAGAACGTGGACCTGTATAAACAACATACAAAAAATATAATTTGCGAAAAAGGGTATTTTGGGGTGAAATATGTGTTTTTTTTAGTGAGAATCGCGTAAAGCTGGAAATGAAGAAGAACACGGATATTGGTGGGGTAATTTTTATTAACTACGCTTTAATGGGGTAAAAATTAGAATATCAACTTATATTAACAACATACTAAAAATATACATATAAATTATTTTCGGAAAAGGGTATTTTGGGGGTGAAATATGTGGGGGAGGGGGGGTTTGGTGAAAATCACGTAAAACTGTAAATGAAGATGAACTCGGTTATTGGTGGGCAATTTGTTATACTTCATCTTTTGAATATTATTGGCTGTGTCTAAAAAGAACATTTAAATCATAAAACGCACACAATAATCTAAAATACGTTATATATTAAGGGGGTAGAGTTATTAGAGTTAGTATATGCAGTTACCCACATGCTGAGTGGAAAAGCCTTTTCACGTTCTGTTCGAGGGTTCCTGCTCGTTGACATTGCATTACACTGTCTGATGACAGGAGAAATGTTTGGTATATAAATGATGAAATAGAAAGAGCTGAACCTCCCTCTATCCAATAATATTTTGACTGAGGCAGGTCAATTGTTTGACAAGTTACTTAATAGACAATAAACCGTGGAAAATATAGTGAATCATGATGCTCTGAAAACAGTTGAGAAAGAATTTGAATTACAGAAAATGCGTTTTAAGGAATTTAGGACCTCTAACTTATGGCTTTCTTTTTGTGAGATGGTTGCAGTTCTGAACAGATTTCTCTTGGCAGAAAGAACTGGTGATTGGGAACTGCACTTGTTGTCTGTTCACGAAATGCTACCATACATAGCTGCTGAAGGTCATAATCTCTACACAAAATCTGCTTACATTTATCTTTCACGTATGCAGAATCTGAAAGCAACGTATCCGGATATATATGCTCATTTTATGTGAGGTTATCATGTTGTACGTAGGAGTGATATACTTTGGGCTGGTTTGTCAACGAATTTAGCCATTGAACAAGTGCTCATGAGAAGTGTAAAATCTACTGGAGAATTAACACGAGGACGGAAAATGGGCGAAGCTCAAAGAACACAATGGTTATTAGCCATGCCTGTGTGTGCAGAATATAACAATGCCATGCAATATGTAACAGGTGCAGGACATAGATCAAGTGACCAGCATATAGAGACGACAAATGCCAGAAAGGGAAAAGACAACAAGGACATTCTAATACTTATTGAATTTTGAAAGAGAGAAGTCCGTTCACAGCGGATAGATCACTAGGAATATTGAGACTGGTATGGTTGCAAATGATGATGCAAACGCTGATAGAGCAAAAGAAATTGGAGATACAATAATAGCTTCTATGACCGAACAACTTGTGACTGAGATTTCATTCAAAAAGAAACACCAGGCAGTTACTTTAGATGCAACAAGACCAACCACCACCAATATCATCCAAATACCACACGTAGACCCTCAACTGGTGTTCCAAAGACTTACAACTGCTGGACAAGACAAGTGTCCATACATGCCAGAGCTATTTAAGTATGAACTATCAAGCTTTCCGTCATCTGTTTGAATCAAACGGGTTTCTACGACAGGCGGCGAAGTCTACATTAGCAGACGCAATATGGAACTCAGGAACATGTCAAGCTACTAATCTTCCTATATCAGATGTCGCGCATATTATCGATGGTGGGTCCCTTCTTCACAGAGTCCCATGGACAAAAGGCCAGACGCTCTTTGAGACATGTTCAAAATATGTAGATCACGTAAAAAAGAAGTGTCTTAATCCCACTTCAGATAAACATATTACTACAAAAACACATAAAATATGGGATATATCCAGCACAAAATCATTAAATGGTGAAGATATTTGCTATCTTGTCCCCTTTATTCATTCCATGACTGGATGTCACAAAACAAGTAGGTTATTTGGAATAGGTAAATAATTTGCGCTAAAAAAATTGAAGTCCGATCCATATCTTCAGGAGCAAGCAATATTTCATGGCTGAAAATATGTCAAAGTAAGCAATAATCAAGGCTGAAGAACAAAGAGGTCATTGTCTCGTTGTATGGTGGACTTCCATTGGAAGGACTTGATTTGTGTCGTTGGAGGAAGTTTACATCAACAACAATGACCGTCAGTCGTGTAGTTAACGTCCATGTCCAGTCACTTCCACCCACTTCAAATGCTGCCCTATTTCACTGTTTGCGCGTTTATCTTCAGTGTCAGTACTGGTTGAACAAGACTATCTGAGACATGGATCCAACAGCATGGGGTTGGACATTCAGGAAGGAAAACTTGTTCCCAATTGAAATGTCACAGCGGCTTGCCCCAGATTTTCTGTTGGAAATAATCAACTGTAACTGCAAATCAGATTGTGATACCAAGAGATGTGGTTGCAGGATAAATGATCTCAATTGCTCTGGTGGATGTGGAGGGTGCAGGGGCATTAATTGTTCTAATGCACCGCCAATTACACTCACAGACCTTCAAGATGATGAATGAACATATTAACATTAATAGTGAGAACATTTGTCTTGATCAGTGTCGAAATATTGTTTTCTTCTATCGAAATAGATAACAAAATACCAAACATTTTATTAATTTTTTTATTGAAATATGATTACTTCAATTATTTTTTGTATGTTGATACCTAGATAAAGGGAATACAAATATCAAACACGATTAATTTCCAGTTTTCAATTCTTTTCACTAAAAAACACATATTTCATCCCAAAATACCCATTTTTGCAAATTATATTTATGTATATTTTTAGTATGTTGTTAATACAAGTCAATGTTCTAACTTGCACCCACTAAAGCTTAAATTATAAACATTCCCCACCAATAACCGAGTTCTTTTTCATTCTTCATTTCCAGTTTTACAGGATTTTCACACAAAAAACCACTATTTCACCCCAAAATACCCTTTTCCGCAAATTATATTTTTAGCATGTTGTTAATACAAGTCCACATTCTAATTTGCACCACAATAAAGCTTAGATTATAAAAATTCGTCAACCAATAACCAAGTTCTTCTTCTTTTCCAGTTTTACGTGATTTTCACTAAAAAACACACATGCCACCCCAAAATACCCTTCTTTTCAGCAAATTATATTTATGTATATTTTTAGTATGTTGTTTATACAAGTCCATATTATAATTTGCACTCAAGAAACCCTGTGTTGCAATTAGTTGCAGGTTGAGCAATTTTTGGGGCTAAATTGGTTAGACTATAATGGTTTCACCCAAATGACTAGAACACAATGAACAGGACAAAAGGGGATTCTGCATTGCATATTTGTAGTTCACAATTAACGTCAGACAAAAGCGAAGAGGCAAACAAGAATGTACAATACACCACTGGGCACACAAGACACAGGACACACAACAAAACACGATGAGCAACACTGACTCCACCCCCAAAATCGAGGATGATCCCAAGTGCTCGCGAAGGGTAAGCAGTTCCTTTCTTTCATAAGACATCCGCCATGTTACTCATATAGCCAAGACGCATTGAACACCACTTTACGCAAGCAAGCACAAATTACATAGATAAGACATGGGCCCTCGTACAAACAACTGGGGTATATGACATCGTTTTTATGCGGCAATCGTTGCGGAAATCTCATCACGGAACTAAGAACGTAAGGACATATAATAGGACAAAATGTAAGGCACCGCTATGCATAGACAAACAAATATATTTATAAGTAAGATGTTGCTCCCTACAAGTTATTATTAGATTGTATTACTATTAGTGGTATACATTCAAATAAATCAATGGTCTTCGTGGGAAACCAGATGTATATTTAAAGTATATATTAATTATTTGACAACAATGAGTGATTGATTGAAGGATAGTGATAGGAAATTGTTTCCATAACTTGAATGTCATTCTTCCATACACACCTATTACAAAGACGTTTTCATAGTTTGCTAAATGATCACCATGTTGTGAGTTTTCAGTGACGTAAGACATGAAAATATGCTTCATGCAATTAGTTTTATCCCGCCACTTTCGAAGTAACTGTACCAAGCCAGGAAAGTAGGCGATCATGTATCTTTGTGTTGGAGGTAGTGGTTTTTGCCTCTGTTTGCGATGATTTATGTCATTAATGTCATGGAAAAAGTTACGTTTATTATTTAAATGATTTTCTGATAATGTAATGGTGTCTCTATATTTACATTTAAATGAGAAAAAAATATTGTATGACATGCTAGATGAGGATTTAAAGCAAATTACCTGTTACAACCCATAAATATTTAGATCTACTTTTGCTTCCCATGAAATTAATAAAAATTAATTCGAAATACGAAATTAATTTCCATTATTGAAGGGGAGTCCCCCCTTCAGGAATTTGGTCGACATATGATACATGTATGTCAAATCAGATTAACTTCCCTTTGTACGAGTACATAAAGGGTTGGGCGTTGGAAATTCTTTCTTTTCCGACGCAGCAACATCATCAAAGCAACATCATTTTTTGAAAATCCCTCCACTCCCACCATTTAAAAGATGAATTTGTATAATTGTGTTGTATAAATGTTTGCTTGTTCGTTTTGCTGCTGTGTTTTTACTATTTTTCAGATGCATGTGGATTGTCGATTACGTATACTACGTGTACCATCCTCAACATGTCATGACAATCAGTGACAACTATATACGTGGACGTTGTATTATGCGGCCATTGTTGGTGTACAGTGACTACTGCTGTTTGGACTCCCCAACGGCGGAATTTTTCTCAAAAGTTCAATTTAATTTTTCATATTTTGTATAAACATTAGATATGCTGTTTGGTGTCCCCAGCAGCACTTAAGGTTTAATATTGAAGAACAATGTCGATGTAAATATCGGCCGCTTATTTTGTTGAATTTGTACTGAATGACTGTGAGTTAATTGATGAAAAGTTGACACTTTGAAGAATATTCAATGATGAAAAGTTGAAAATTGTGAAGTTGATAATACATTATTATTGCTTATATAAAAAGTTGACAATTGTGAAGTTGATAATACATTATTATTGCTTATATAAATGACTGTCATGACCAAATACATCCAAATATTAAATGTTATGATTTATTTAGTGTTTGTTTGTTTACGACATCATAAATAATAAAAATTAATTCTAAATACGAAATTAATTTCCATTATTGAAGGGGAGTCCCCCCTTCAGGAATTTGGTCGACATATGATATGTCAAATCAGAGTAACTTCCCTTTGTACGAGTATATAAAGGGTTGGGCGTTGGAAATTCTTTCTTTTCCGGCGCAGCAACATCATCAAAGCAACATCAATTTTAGAAAATCCCTCCACTCCCACCATTTAAAAGATGAATTTGTATAATTGTGTTGTATAAATGTTTGCTTGTTCGTTTTGCTGCTGTGTTTTTACTATTTTGCAGATGCATGCGGATTATCGATTAAGTATACTACGTGAAACATTCATGTCAACATGTCATGACAATCAGTGACAGCTATATACGTGGACGTCGTATTATACGGCCATTGTTGGTGTACAGTAACTACTGCTGTTTCGTCTCCCCAACGGCATAATTGTTCTCAAAAGTTCAATTTAATGTTTGATATTTTGTATAAACATTAGATAATTATGCTGTTTTGTGTCCCCAGAAACACTTAAGGTATGATATTGAAGAACATTGTCGATGTAAATATCGGCCGCTTATCTTGTTGAATTTGTGTTGAATGATTGTGAGTTGATTAATGAAAAGTTGACACTTTGAAGAATATTCAATGATGAAAAGTTGACAATTGTGAAGTTGATAATACATTATTATTGCGTATATGAAAAGTTGACAATTGTGAAGTTCAAAATACATTATCGTTGCTTATATGAAAAGTTGACAATTGTGAAGTTGATAATACATTAGTATTGCTTATAAAATGACTGTCACGCCAAATACATCCAAATATTAAATGTTATGCTTTATTTAGTGTTTGTTTGCTTACGACATCTTCAATAATATAACATTAATATCGAGCAATAATGATATAGATACACAAAAGCATTAACTGAATAATTATTTGTTTTAACAGATACCGTCAGTATTAGTACATCTGTGTATATACAACTTCAAAAACTAATTATGGTATATGGTAATATGAATATAAAATATAAAACTTCAGATATACATACATTAAAGATAGAAAAGATAAGGTTAAATAGCATTAGTCTTTCATCGGTTGAAGGCAGAATGACTTTAACATAAACAAATCCATCCATTTTAAAAGCTTATATGTGACCACTTAAAAATGAAGCCAACCATATCAGCATCCAACCTATCCTTCAAAATTATTTTACTATTGAATTACACATGTAGGAACAATTGTTTGATGGTTATTAGTTTTAAACATTAATATGTATCAGAATACTGATTATTTTATTTTTCTCTATTACTGTGAAATCGTTATTATTCGTGTGGTTTTAATTTTCGCTAATTTCGTGGTCCATTTAAACCATCAAAATAAAAATACAATTTCCCCATTGATTTTTGCCTGTAATGTTTGAAACCAAGAATTCAAGAACCCATGGATCAATACATTTAGTAGAAATCATGGAAATTGGTGTCAACGATTAAAAGTACTTTCATGATAATCTCCATAATTCATAAACAGAAACGATCACAATGCAGTAATCCTTCGAGAGAGAAATATAAAATACAATGACTGCATGCTATAACCATGTTAAAGTCATAGTGAACCATGTATTAACTAACTAAACATCTACATTGGGTACACAAGACACAGAACGACGACAAGCAAAACAAAATACTCAGAAAACTAAAATGATGAGCAACATTTACCCACCAAAGCAAACCCGGGATTGAACCATGGTACCAAGGTAACTCGTTCCTGTTTCTAATAAGACACTTGTCGTGTTACTCATATGATCAGGTTCGGTAAAAGTCTTGTCGGTGATAGGTGAAATAGAAAAGATCCATTTCAGTTTGAGAAAAAGAAATTTTGTAAGTCAATCAGTTCGAGAAAACGACCACAGAACCCTTGTAGCGAAGACTTCCATCTAGGATCAACCTGACCTTGTTTGAGTAGCATGTATTAAATGTGTCGAAATATCATGGATAAATTTGAATTTCATCACAATTTTTTTTTTTCAGTTCAACGCATATACAGTAATGATAATTAATCCTAATGAATACAAACTTTTATTGTTTGCTTGATGGTGTTTAGCGCCACTTTCTACAATATTTCAGATATATCATAGCAGTCAGTTTTATTGGTGGAGGAAACCGGAGTACCTGGAGAAAACCACCTACCTGTCGGAAGTCACTGACAAACTTTTTCACAAAATCTTGTACACCTCGCTCTGATCGAGATTCGACCTCACAACATCAGTGGTGATAGGCACTGATTGCATAGGTAGTTGCAAATCCAACTACCATACAAGCGCGGCCACGACGGTCCACGAACTATTTTTTTATCATCATACTGACATCTGAATTTATATATCAAAGGATTAGTTGAACTGGGAACTCATTTTAAGGGGTATTTTAATGTTTTCCAAAACTTTAGTTTAGAAAATTATTTCTTAAAGCTTTCTCACAATGAGTGTTACATGCTAACGAAATTGAGATGCTTCAATTGGAAAAATTGAATTGTAGTAGGTAGATGGTGAAGTATCCCAAATAACGATATAATTACTGATTTATGTTGTAATGATATTGACACAGAACTCCATTATTTTTTTGAATGTCATATTCAAAAAGTGCAAAAAAAAAATATGCAAGTGCTTTCCACATGTTAGTAAAATCACTGATTATACTGTTATTGGAAACCCTTTATTGTTGCCATGTGGCAGTTATGTCCGTCCATACATATACTAGATATGTCATAGTTAAATATTAATATCACAATATATATTATGATATTAATAAATGTTAGAAAAAAAAACCGAAGAGGCAGGTTGTACCCATAGGTATGCCGACTGTCTGTTGGGAAAACACGTCCACCAAGCATAGCAAATATTGTGCCATTCAAAGACTCGAGCATGTTGATGATATCAGTTTTTGGTAGAATCAGAGTGGCATTTTACAAAATAAGATCTGCTCCTTCTTAACACATGGTATTTATATCTATGTTGCTCATTCTTTTTTATGAAACACAGCTGGACCAACTCTCTTAATCTGTCATGCAGCTTAGAGTGAGGAATACTTGTGTAAAGGGTAGAGGAGTCAAATGTTTTAATGTTTTTGCAGGAGGAGGGGGACATGTATGAACTCTAACATATCTTTAGAGTTCTTCAGAATCCACATCTGATTCACACCAAGCCCAATGCTGACTGCCGATAGAATGCATGTTACTAATTTGAAAAGGGGTTTCGCAGAGCATTTGGCAGACCCAGCAATATAACCTTGGTTGAAAGGACATTTGTGTAATTTCGGAATCCATTAGAGTGATGATAGATCCAGTTCTTCATTTTTGGTTGAAATTTCAAAAGAACAAAAACAGACCTATGATTGTCCAGAATGTTCTCTTTTGTAAGTGTCGTCGGGGTATATGAAGGGTTGCCAAGAATTGTCAATGCCCAATTCCTTTATTAAGCAGTCTATGTAATGTGATTTACACACAAAAACAATATTGTTACGGGCCTTGTCGGCGGAGACAATAACATATTTGCTATGGAGGAGAAATAGGTGTTTAGCAACACATTTGGGTCTTTAAAGGTTGTAGTGCGAGTGATCATAGACTCACAGAGTTTTTCTAATTCTAATTTGTATCAGCGACCTCACACTCTTCATCCATTCGGAAAGAGTATCTAAGTCCTCCTTTTCACGTTTTGCCCATTGTCGGGCATAATCCTCGACGGAATCCATAATCATTTTAAAGTTATGCTTCCAGTTTATGGATTTAGCGAACACATGTTGTAGAGAGGTGTTGTTGATAGTTTTAAGGTCACGAATTATAACGTGGCCAACCGGTTTATAAATGAATGGCGAACTTGCACAGATGTAGTCAGTAAGCTTGGATTTGAAATCGTCAATATTCAGTTCATGCAACACGTGTTTGTAATTAAATAGTTTTGTTGCTATGGTATGGTATGGTATATGCATACGATATTATAGGTACGGATTGATCCTTAAAATATGGTAGAATTTTAGATTTGACGGATTTGTGATGAAGGATATTGTTTAAGTTAATGCCATCAATACCTTTGTTTGGCAAACGGCAGTTTCAGAAAGGAAAGGTTGTCTATTTCATCTTTCTTAATGCCAACAGGTTTGAAAAGTCTGTGACCGGCAATATCCAAGATGATTGCTGCAAGTTTGTATTCATTTGAATTCGGATTTGTAACATGGTCTGTCAAACATGAGTTGTACAAGGCATGTAGTTTTGAAATGGGTAGTGCAAATAGTTTCGAGCGAATGTGATGCATAAATTGTCATTTAGTGAAATAAAATGAAGTATAGGGGAAGTATAATGACGATTACCTTTGCTTCGGTTACGCCGAGGAGCGGATTTGAAAATATCCATCACATTTACCGATCTACAGGTAGAGATATTTACGATGCCTATACCATCAATTTTGTCATTAAAACCATAGGGTGTTGCAGTCCCTAATTCTCGTATCCAGTATTCTTCCTTTTGTCTACGGACAGGTGTTGCTAGTTTTGGATTGTTAGTCCTATGGTATATATTTTCGATAATACGAACGCAAAAAAATCCATCTGACAGACAACCAGTGGGTGATGACGATTGTAAAAAGTTTTATTAACAATGCTTTCCATCAAGGAGCAACGTAAACAGATGACCTGATATCCGACCACTTTGTTTCCCAGTCATTAAATACCGAGAGATTATCTACCCTATATCGCATGGTAGCTGATATAGCAAGAACGTCTCCACTTAGAATTTGAATTAGAATTTTGGTGTTTAACGCCACTTTCAGTAATATTTCAGCTATATCATGGCGACCAGTTTTAGTGGTGGAGGAAGCCGGAGTACCCGGAGAGAAACACCAATCCTGGGCAAGCAAGTGGCAAACTTAATCACTTTCGGCTGCGAGTCGATTGCACCCTTTTTTGTAATTTACAAAGCTGGGCAGGAACCCATGCCGTATTGGTGATAGGCTTGTATGAGTTGTTAGATTGTTAGATCCAAAGACCTAACTCATTGAGCCACCCGGACTCCTTCTCCACTTGGTGCGATATATGTTCTCGATGTATGATATAATATTTTCTTATTTATTACGATATTTCTACAGGATGTATCTCTTTGTTGCATCTTATATGCGTATGCTTAAGCTTCATCTATAGTATGTTTTGAGTTTCCAATAGGTATATGTGTTTCAAGTCATTGTTCATTTTATATGTTGCTAAACATTTTTAGTTCAAAGTTACAGCTTAAATCCCTTTATTGTTGGGGACAATGTGGAGGGTTTCTAACACAAAGTTAAAGCTATAAAGGTAACGCAGAGTTATCGTTCGTGATCATGAGCTGGATACGACTTTCTGTATGTGTACGTTTGAAAAAGATGACAAGTGTTTAGCAATTATTTCAACCAATGTCACATATCTTGGTAATTAGATTTATTTGTTAGTTGAAACCGGAGTTGCTGGCGAAAGCCCACCATCTTCCACTAACAGAGATATGGCTCTCGAAAACATATATCGCGCCAAGTGGAGACGTTCTTGCTACCATGTAATTTAGGATAGGGAGTCTTTCTATATTTAATGGTTGGGAGGAGACAGAGAGGTTGGGTTTCAGATCATATGTGCTTTACGTTGCTCCTTGGTGGAAATCATAGCTAATACAATTTTGCAATCGTCATCACCCACTGGTTGACTGTTACGAAATAAACATTTTTCAAATGTATTTGCTTCTCTTTTACGCGGATTGTTTTCTTTCATCTATCACCGACAACACTTTTAGCGGTTTTGACGATGATTAACAAGACGATTGCACTAAATTGATGGATGTATTTCCAAATGTAAAGATATACTATTAGTTTTAGGGGGAGAGTGGATTTCAATATTAGCTTAGAAGAATGTTGCGGTAAGTAATTGAAAGCAAGGAAATGCAGATATAACGACTTTTGAATCTCTCAATTAGATGCACCATTTTTTTTAAAGTTGTCTTTCTTTGGTAGGTATTTTTGTGTTACGTGTTATTTTTTTTCTTATAAATATACTTACTCCCAAAGACTTTTGAATTATTTGTCTTTCCAAACTCTTGAGTATAGGTGTACATGATGTACATGAATCCATTCTTGCTCATATGATTAGACGAGATACTACTGTATTATGCACATATGATATTACCGCTCGATGACGTGTTACATATATAATTTAAGCTTAAATGTGTATGCACATATATTTCAAGGTTATCCAACAAAAACTTCTTTATTAACAATATACTTATAACATATATCAGCTTGGTATACACTATTTTGTTCCGTCATTCTATCGCTAAAATGGCAAAACATCAACTAAATTGCAACAGAAAGTATTGCAGTTGTTTTAGCATCAGAAAATCATCATACAAATAAAAACTATATATTTTCCAGCCATTGAATTAGAAGGAAAATGTAAACAAGGTCTACTTGTATCACCTTGACCCGGGATTCCGAGTGGTCGTCCCCACAAAAGTATACACACTGTTTGAGTGACTATCAAAAGTTGTGACACCAGATGGCCCAGCCCCTCATATTATCTACATAATTGTATATGTTGTTGACCTTGTTCTTGTTCTGAATATGCAGGTAATCCTGTATATAAAAGCCACTCCTACTCGCGAGACCCTTGAAATATGCATCTCGTTGGCAGTTGTCCGTTAAATACAAGATAACATTATATGCAATGTTCCTAAACAAAATAAGACTGTCTTTTATAGACATTGATTTGTTATATAGTGGTTCCTAGTAGTTGTGCGTTGACGGCCAGGCTTACTGGTGGAGGGAACCTGAGTACCCAAAATTGGAAAACCATTTAATTCAAATGCCTTTTCGAGGAAGAAAACCACATGATAAGAAAAATCGGCTAAGGCACCTCAGACTGACGGAAAAGAACCTTAGTTTTAAGTACATTAATTAGAATCTGTGAATTTCAATGATAAATATGTGTAATAATAAATGCCAGTACTAGTGCTTTAGCACTGATCACTAGTGGGATGATATCCTCGGGGACTAATAGTATACAATCAGACGTGTCGGCCCAGTTGTAGTAATAAAAACATATAGTTGGCGTAATGGTTACCGTGCCCGTCTCGAGTACTGTATATCGTGGGTTGGAGGTCCGTTCCGGTCATGCCGAAGACAATAAAATTGGCATTTGTTGCTTCGGTGCTAAGCACTCCGCATTAAGCAGAAAGAGCAAAGACTGGTGGACTCGGAATCAGAATAGTATGTCCGAGTGGCGCGACATGTCTACACACGGACTGTTGTTTTAGTGAGCTAACACTATACAAATCCAACTAAGCTTATTAGTCTAGAACGAAGCGGACCTCATGATCATCTTATTGTAAATTAACTTGTTCTCCTAATGATATAGCTGAAAAATTGCTGCATTGGCGCTAAAAACAACCACTCACTCACTTACTCATATACATGACCGATCACTTTCATTGATCATAATAGGCAATTCAATAAATGGCAAGGTTCATCTTCTTGTGTGGGCCCAACAGAGCTACTAGAAGTCATTAAAAATATTTAGGAACAAGGTTTTCAAGGCACGATGAAGGAGCAATCGACCTGTCGTAAGTCACTGCTTTCCATATCTATAATACCAACGGAGAATATACTTAACTGATAACTGACTAATGGAATAACATGGATTTTATCATATACAGACATGCATAGAATTACTGGATTAACATGGAAATTAAAAGTGTTTCCATTGCACGATAAAGTCAGTTCACAACAATGTACACTGAGTTCCTCAAGTAACAATATTAAAAAACAACTACAACTGTTTAAGTAAATGGAGTTAAATTAAACAAAGCAAAACGATTGATTGGTTGTTGTTGAATCTTCATATTCATAATATTGAACTTTTTTTGCTGGAGGCAGCAATTCCTTGGTAGAAGTAGTACAACCTCAGATCAAATATCCTATGCACTGAACATTAAAATTTCTATATGGACAAAGAATTCAGAATTTGAAGAACAATTTTCAGGTACCCTGAAGCAGCATTATACCTCGATGGAAAAATGCGTAAAGATAGCAATATAGATTTAACGGATTGTCTGTGTTGTCCGGCTTTGATCTGACAGTATGCTAACATGTTGAGGTATACATAACTTGATTGGGTGGTGAATGTGTCCTCTGTTATAAAATTGTTCATCAGAGTTAACATTTCAGCCATACCATGTGCATTTCCCATCGAATGGTAGCACAAAAATTTAATTTGAGGGCAAACAAACATTGGATCTAGATGGATACCAGAAATTGGAAACACTTCACCATCTGCATTTTGTTGTAGTGAAAGTAATTCATATTGGATGGCATCAGGAAGCATCCATTGTTCTGCCGTCATAAAAGTTACGTCCGTGTAAACATCATGGAAGAATATGTTTGTGAAATTACGGAATATCGAAACGGGATTTTCTTGTGTGATATCGTAGTTTCCTGGCAAAGATTTCAACTTGACGGACGTATAAAACATTGGCAAGATTTCCGTCATAATGTTCTCAATTTCGTCAGTTGTTTTCACCTTGGATAGCTGTTGACGCAACCGCAGTATTTTGTCCTTTACATATATATAATTACTACGTTCCACCCCAAACGCAACTTGCACTTTATGTCTTGATGGAAAAGTGAGAAATGTGTCACAAATTTTAATTGCCTGAATATATTCAAGATCAGTTAAGAAAAATGTCGCAGCACGTAATTTTACACAAGAATTATCCAGATTCAACGATTTTTGAATTAGTCGCTTTGATTCAAATAACACATCCGTTTTGTTTGATTCTTTATACTTTACATAGTATAAGAAACCCAACATACTTCTAACAAAATACTTGGCGTATTCAATAGCCACTCCTTTCTCTTTTTTCAAATTTTGTTGAATATTCACATAATTCAACAAACTTTTTGTGGGATTGTGTGGTATGTATGAAATCCAAAATAATGATGGATACAACGCAAGAGAAGAGAAAATGTGAAAATAAGCATTGAAGCAAGCCATTATTGTTGATATTAAGGCTTTACGCTTTAACAATGCATTATTATAATCCGTTAACTTAAAAATATGATCGAAAGCATCTAATGTACAAACATGTGTCGTATCATATTTGCTTAAGACGTCAACAATTTCCGTTGACATTTTTTCTGTCATTTTAGAATTAAACAGATTTCTACCTTCTATGATATAATGTGGAATATGTCTAGCTTTCATCATCTCTACCAGCTGTGCTAGACATATGTTTAAACAATTGATGTAATTTGAGTATACCCATTGACATGAACAGAGCTCCACACACCAAAATAGTACATGCTTTATATGGAACGAAGACACCACTTCTCTTTGCGACGTATTCAAGTTTTCCTTTAGTATTATTTTGAGCAATGCATAACACAATATTTGAACATCAGTGAGATCTAAAAGCAGACTTAGTTCACCCGGAAAAGAAAAGCGCCATTGTATATCATTATATTTACTATCATGATGTCCTACTGGTGCTACGTCACAACCTTGACTGATGATATGTTTTAGCATGCTGTTAGAGGGCCAATTGTTTGGTTTACGTCTGCTTACGAACGAATTTGCCGAATTTGGCCACATATCGTCATGAACGCAATACACATTATCTATCGTTTCAGGAAGCCCTCTATTATCTTCATTGTGGACTGTATGAGCAGGTCCGTTGATATTGATCTGTTCATTTAAAGAACGGTCAAATTCAAACGGAATAGAATGTTTCAATGGGTTAGCCAGTATTGTATGTACTCCACCCATCACCATAGAATTTGATACATACAGTTTGGCATCATAAATTCTCGCACAATGAAAACAATTTTGTTTCATTTCCGCCAATGATAGTTTGACATATCCTGGAAAGTTGTCATCTTCTTCAATAAAACAACATATATCATAATCTTCATTGTCATCTAGCAGTTGCAGTTGGGGGTTGTTAATGTTGTTTGTACGTGGAGTGCATAACTTGATATTTCTACCAGTGAGTAAACAGTCAGAATCGTGGTGGGTTTGTTTACCATAGATACCACCACACCAACCCTCTGAATTACTTCCTGCCATTGTAATCGTTATTTTGGCGGTGGGGTTAAAAATATGCATAAGTGCATTATTGAGATGTATGTTATGTCTGTGTATTTCTCGCTCCTTTTTAGAAAACCCCAAGGCATTCATTGTATCTACTAAAAGAATTGAACGTTCATGATTGGATGCTTCCTCTCCAAAGAGCATTTTTTTACGGAAGTCCTGAAGCCCCGTCATTGTATATTGATACACTGAAACACATTAATATCAAGTTAAGCTAATGTGAAATAGTGTTCATATTGATAATGATGTGGCTCAATGAGTTATGTTGTTAGATCTAACAGCTCATACAACCCTATCACCAATACGGCGTGGGTTCGTGTCCAGCTTTGTAAATTATAAAAAGGGTGCACGCGACTGGCAGCCGCATATGACAAAGTTTACCAGTTGCTTACCCATTCCCCGAGTACTCCGGCTTCCTTTCACCACTAAAACTGGTCGCCATGATATGTCTGAAATGTTGTTATAATGGCACTAAAACACATACAATTAATCCATCAATTGATATTGATAGCGAACCAATGTTCGTAGGTCAACCATTCCACGACTTTATCAATTCAACGCATATAATGTTTTCTGTTTATTTTCGGAAATCACACACTATTAATGTTGATGACTTATTCTATTTTTTTAAATTCGGGATCAACGAAGTTAAATATCAACAAATATGTCTTTTATGAGCAATGCATTACTATTTCAGCTATTTCATAATAAATATATATATGTAGGTATATATTTCAGTGTGCACGACTCGTTCCTGAAATAACCATAATCGGCTACGCTCAGAATCAAACGATTGGACAGACAAATGATTTAAAGTCTTTGGGAACAAGGTTGTCAATATCCGAGAAATTTCGACATTGGTATTCACAAATTACATTAACTAGTTAACTAGTTACCTGATCGCAACGTGGAGTTATTGACGTTTAATTGTCATAACTGATTACAACATATTGTAATTGACCTTTACTCTTAAAACTAATCAAAACAGGTTGTAATTGACCTTTAGTTGTAAGAACTGATTGGAACGTGTTATAATTGACCTTTAATTATCATAACTAAATGGAACGAGTTGTAATTGTTAGAACTGAACGTAATGTGTAGAACTGATCGCAGAGTTTTGTAATTGACCATTAATTGTCAGAACTGATCGTAACATGTTATTATTGACCTTTAACTGTAAGAACTGATCGTAGCATGCTATATACATTTGATCTTTATTTTGTAAGATTTTCATAATATCAAGTGTTGATTTATAGATTCGAAATTCTATTTTTAATTGTACGAACAAATCGTAGTGTGGTGTAATTGGTCTTTAATTGTCAGAACTGATGGTAACGTGGTGTAATTGACCTTTAATTGTCAGAACTGATGGTAACGTGGTGTAATTGACCTTTAATTGTCAGAACTGATCGAACATGTTGTAACTTACCTGTAATTATCAGAACATTCAGATGCATTAACTGGTGGCTCAATGAGATAGGTAGTTGAATTACCAAACAACTCATACAAGCCTATCACCAATACGGCGTGGGTTTGCGCCCGGCTTTGTATATTACAAAATCGGTGCATTCGACTCGCAGTCGCAAGTGATAAGGTTTCCAAGTTGCTTGCACATGGTCGTTTATTTTCCTCGGGTACTCCGCTTCTTCCAGTACTAAAACTGGTCGCCATGATATAGCTCAAATTTTGTTTAAAGTG
This sequence comes from Gigantidas platifrons, assembly GCA_002080005.1. Classification (NCBI taxonomy): domain Eukaryota; kingdom Metazoa; phylum Mollusca; class Bivalvia; order Mytilida; family Modiolidae; genus Gigantidas; species Gigantidas platifrons. The sequence continues at coordinate 611,181 of MJUT01055619.1, forward strand.
ACGTTAAACACCCAAAATAAAATGTAATCAATACTTTAACTGACCTTCAGATGTCTTATCTGACCATCAACGCTTTAACTGACCTCCAATGCTTTAACTGACCTTCAAAGCTTTAACTGGCCTTCAGACGCATCAACTGACATTCCGATGACTTAACTGACCTTCATATGCACTAACTGACCTTCAGATGCATTAACTGACCTTCAGATGTATTAACTGACATTCATATGATTTAACTGACATGCAGATTTCTCAACTGACATGTATATGCCTTAACTGACATTCAGATGCTTTATGTGCTTCAATTGACCTTATAGTGACTTAACCGACCTTTTGATGCCTGCACTGTCCTTCAGATGAATTAACCAGCCTTCTGATGCTTGAACTGATCTTCCGATGCTTTGACTGACCTCTACATGCCTAGCTCAATTGACCTTCAGAGACCCTAACCGACCTTCAGGAGCTTTAACTGATCTTCGATGCTTTAACTTTCATGCAGATGCTTTAACTGGCCATCAGATGCTTTAACTGACCTTCATATGCATTCAGTGACCCTCAGGGGATTTAACTGACCATCTGATGACTTGCCTGATCTTCAGATGACTTAATTGACCTTCAGATGCATTAAGTGACCTCAGCTGATTTAACTGACTATCTGATGACTTAACCGACCTTCAGATGACTTAATTTACCTTCAGATGACTTAACTGAACTTCACATGCCTAGATCAACTGACCTTTAGATGCTTTAACTGAACTTCACATGATTAGCTCAACTGACCTTCAGATGCCCTAATCGACCTTCAGAAGCTTTAACTGATCTTCGATGCTTTAACTTACATTCATATGCTTTAAGATGCCTTACCTGACCCTCATGTGATTTATCTGACCATCTGGTGACTTAACCGACCTTCAGATGACTTAACTGACATTCAGATGACTTAACTGACGTTCTGGCTTTTGACAGGATGTCTAAATGTAAAAACTGATCTGTATTTGTTTGAAATGATGTTTATGTGATATAAATTACGACAAAGTGACCTTTGAAATGATATTGCCGAAATGGATTTCAGAATGACTTGTTCATGTTACACGAACTGACCTTTGCATGTGAGAACTGAATATCCGCTTGATGTTGTTCCTAAACAGTTTGTTACTGTGCACACGTAGGTACCTTCATCTGATTTGGCAATGTTATTAATTGTCAGTGAAGGATCAGACAGAGTTCCACCAGAGAACTTCCCATCCACACCGACCACATTAACAATTTCATAACCGACTGCAGTTGTTTTGATCCATGTTACATCAGTAATAACGGAGATACTTGTTACAAAGCATATAATGGTGTGGCTCTGTCCTCCAACAACCTCTACATATGTAGGACTTATGTGAATTGAGAGTCTTCCTATGAAATAAAATAATAAGTTAGATTTTGTGTAGATTCTGTCTTCCAACAACGTCTACATTTGTATGGAGCAATGTGGACTGAAGTCATATCTGTCAAATTAAATATTGATTGATTGAATGGCGATTAACGCAAACTTTACCATTATTTCATCTATATCGTGTCAAGAACAAATTTTATATAAAAAGAACAAGTTAATGGTAAATATAACTCGAATAATATTTCTTACTAGACAAAGGACTAAACTCATTTCAATAAAATGAAAAACAAAGAATACAACACTGTCAGAACAGTTCAAAGGTCAATAGACAAATTGTAGAAACAGAGGCAAAATCAATATCCTAACAGGCAAAAACAGATCCACTGACTCTCCTCGTTTGATACAATAAACATGTGGAGGAGTTAATCTAGTTGTATGGGCCCAAACCTCCCCTTGTAGTCAGATGATGTGGAGGAGTTAATCTAGTTGTATGGGCCCAAACCTCCCCTTGTCGTCAGATGATGCGGTCATACAAGTGCTTTCTTATGTGAGTAAAATGCCTACCCTCACACATTACCGGTCGAACAGAGTTATTATTAAAATGAATAGTTATAATCTTTCATCAAGCACATTATGTATAATATACTATATAATTGTTAAAACAAAAATAACATGATTTAAAATACTAATATTTTCAGAAAAGGGCTCTGATTATAACCAACTTAAACACATCTTTCTGGTTAATATTTCAAATTCGCTACAAATGATTGACATTTTAAAAAGGGATATCACTTCCATCAATTAGTCAGGTACTCGTGACTCCTTGGAATATTTTGATATTGGTAGAGAGGTCAGGTAACGGATGAATCCATGTTTTTAATGGCGGCTTCCATATGCGACACGAAAACTCCATCTTGGCAAAGGTAAAGATGCATGTATTTCGTAATGTGATAAAAACAATATTTTCACAGGTAATCGTCTCCTTTTAGAATATCTTAAGATTGAAAACAAATGTATCTGGCTTGAATGATGCCATATTCAAAGTTAAGACACACCTTCAATCGATGCTATGCATGTTTACCTTTGCCGAGATGGAGTTTATTGTCGACTATGGAGGCCATCATTAAAACATGGATTCAGTCGCTACCTGACCTCTCTAGCAAAAAATAAAAATACAAGGGGTCACGAGTACCAGACTAACATGATATACAACAAAAAGCATAACATAGAAATCGTATGTATTTTTGTTGGATTATAAAGGTATACTGGGACAGTCGTCATGATCATATGGTAATTGGGTGTACAACTATACATTTGTATGTGCAATCAGTGTCCATCATCACTAACATTCTGAGTTGTGAATCCCGCTCATGGCGAGGTGTACTCGATACATCTTAAATGTGATAAAGTTTGTCATTTACTGGTGGTAGGTCGGTTGTTTTATCGGGGTACTTAGGTTTCCTTCACCAATAAAACTGACCGCCACGATATATTGTTGAAAGTGGCATTAAACTTCATATTGCCCATTAAAGGTATACTAAGCATACACCATCGTAAAATGGATACTTTTTGAAACTTGTAAAGTGGATCATATATTAAGTTGTTAGAAAATGACTGGAAAAGTGATCTGCGTTCAGTTTGTTTTCAATATTTTAATACCTTAGTGCAAAGGTTATATGATTGATGGTTATGGTGTTTAACTTCAACAATATTTCAGTTATATCGTGGCAGTCAGTTTTCTTGGTGGAGGATACCAGAGTACACCACTAACCTGTCGCAAGTCACTGACAAACTTTATCACATAATGTTGTATCGAGTACACCTCGTCTAAGCATGCTTCGAACTCACAACGTTAGTCTTGATAAATACTGATTGCAAAGGTAGTTGTAAATCCAACTATAATACGATCACGACCTCGACGGCCCCTCAAAGGCTACATGAGAATAACTGCATTGCGTATAATATAGGGATGTGTTATATGATTTTATCCACGCTAACTTGTAGAATTTTTAGACACAAAAGATTTCGTTATAAAATTGTAAACATGCTCGGATCGAATGTGGTAGATTGTCGATTCGATCCCAGGTCAGGTCAAACCAAAGACTATGAAATAGGTATTTGCTGTTTCTAAGCTAAGTACATAGCATTAAGAGTAAAGATCAAATACTGATAATGTTTCCGAATGGAGCAACATGTCTATCTGTAGTCTGTTGTGTCAATGTGCTAGCACTATACAAATCTTACTTAATGATTTGGTCTAGTACATCATGGACGTGATAATAGAAAAACGTAGATATCTAATTTAGTGTGCACGACTCGTTACCATCATATAGCATATATATAAAGACCGGTTCACACGGTAAGATTAATCGTATACAATTAATAGTAGCCCGGGGTTCTATGGTACCGCGGTACTTAATTATTAGATACGCAATTAACGAAACTGATCATACTTATGTTTTGTTTTCTATTTAATCTGCATTATGTTGCAATACTTTCAGTTGCAAAATTGTCCGAATTCTTTCATCCATTAATTCATCAGCGAGAAATGACCGCCGACCATTAATCTGAGTGCATTAAAGGGAGATTACTATGGTACCGCTGTAATTCCTAAAATGAATGTATGGTGTGCGTGTAGGCAATAAATATAAGTTTCTTCTTTTCAGTTATTTGTCTATGTATCTCATGTTCAAATAAACCCATATATATTTACTGGATAATGAAAATTTGTCCAGTTGCAGTATTTCGAAATTAATTTCTAAAATTTGCAGGTCGAGTTACATAAAATGCTTAACTTAGAGTTGTAGTTTTTTTTTTTTACATATGTGTGCATCAGGACTGAAGGAATTGCTATCAAACCAAATTTAATAACAGCAGAAAGGTTTTGAAATGTTAACATAATTTTTTGTCATGGTAAAATATCAATAAAACGAAAGTAGTTCACATTAAAGTTTTCCATTAGATTTTGTTGGGCGGCAATTTCTTGAAATAGCAACGAGAAATTCCAGGTAGCCTCGTTTTGAAAATAAATAACCAGACGACAACATAACAGCAGTTTGCACATGTAAGACATCGAGTAAGGTATATTTTGAAGACATTTTAATGAACCTGCTATGGCGGAAGTATCAGACATGTTAGAAATTCTAGCTGAAATGATCAAAAAGGTCCAATCACCAGAGGTATTGACATTTTGCTGATACTTGGTGATGATCATCAACATGGACAACACGTTTTCAGTTTCCAAAAATATATCTGCCAATAGGCGGCGCTTACACGTGCGCAATCGTACGAAATGCATAACCCGTCGTACCATAGAACCCGCGGTACCATAGCAAGATAGTATATAGGACAAAGCTCATGGTCTGTACCGCTTATATATATACTACATATTAAAAGCATACACAATTGATTTTATATGAGAACATTATTGTATTTCAAATTGTGTAGTATATGTTTTCCATTCATTCGTTCTTTAAGACAGACAGACAGGCAGACAGACAGACTTATTGGATTAAATATGAATTTATATATTACAAGTCATAAGTTACATAATGTATACTAATAGCAAATATAATACATTAAAAAACATATTGGATCATTGGCTTAAAATACATTATCTTATTATGAATTGTAAGAGGGTGAATTGTTATATAAAATCATAAATCATGAATTATATGTGTTGATATTTAATCCGGACGGCTTATTTCCAATGGGGTTATACTTTAATATAAAACATTTAGTGAAAGATTCATGACTTTGGTAGGTATTAAAACAAATTTATCAGTTACAAATACAGACTTTAGTCAGTGAATTTTACTTTCTATTTTGATTATTGCAAGACCCTCTGAGAGTAATAAAACTACAGCCCATATTTAAAGTGTGCAATATACTTGTATCTGTGTGTTTTAATTTCATAGTTCTTAGCTGTTGCTTACATTCTGGTATATAAACCATGAAAAGATCAAAGGAAAATAATGCATTCGTGTTACAAAAAGTACTTTACTTTGGCGGGTATTTAAAGTAAATTTATCAGTTAAAAATAGTAAACTAGTAAATTTTATCAATAAACAGATTATTCTTTATTAAATGAGTTTCTTCCTTTTCTGATAGGAATTATTTAATCACAAATTTAAATTAAATTCGTCTAAATGTTTAATGTTCTTGAAAGCATTTGGCAACAAATTCCAGTCTTTTATTACATGACATTAAAAAAAAGTTAATGTTTGTTGTCGATACATTTTGCAAATATACTGGTCATACAAACAAATTATGCTTACTGGAGCTTGCAAAAATATATATACCATGACAATCTCTAATTTTAGATCGAGATTCGAACTCACAACATTAGTGGTGATATACTCTGATTGCATAAGTAGTTGTAAATCCAACTACCATCCGATCACGGACACGACGTCCGCCAGGTTTTGCTTAGGACCTCTTTATGTTTCTAGTTGAATCTTGTTGGGTTTTTTGGAGTTGTCGTCTTTATATTCAAGTTGAATGTTTTGCTTTGGAGTTGGCGTCTTTATGTTCCGGGTTGATTGCTTTGTTTTTGGGGTTGGCTTCTTTATGTTCCTAGTTGAATGTTTTGTTTTGGAGTTGGCCTCTTTATGTTCCTAGTTGACTGTTTTGTTTTGGAGTTGGTGTCTTTTTGTTCCTGGTTGAATGTTTTATTTTGGAGTTGCCGTCTTTATATTCCTAGTTGAATGTTTTGTTCTGGTGTTGGTATCATTATGCTCCTGGTTGATTGTATTGTTTAGGAGTTGGCGTCTTCATGTTCCTAGTTGAATGGTTTTTGTGTTAGATTTGGCGTCTCTATGTTCCTAGTTGAATGTTTTGTTTTGTAGTTGGCGTCTTTATATCCCTAGTTGAATGTTTTGTTTTGGAGTTGGCGTCTTTATATTCCTAGTTGAATGTTTTGTTTTGTAGTTGGCGTCTTTATATCCCTAGTTGAATGTTTGTTTTGTAGTTGGCGTCTTTATATTCCTAGTTGAATGTTTTGTGTTGGAGCTGGCGTCATTATGTTCCTGCTGGTTAAATGTTTTGTTTTGGAGTTGGCGTCTTTGTGTTCCTAGTTGTTTGTTTTGTTTTGGAGTTGGCATTTTTATGTTCCTGGTTGATTGTTTTGTTTTGGAGTTGGCGTCTTAATGTTCCTGGTTGATTGCTTTGTTTGGAGTTGGCATCTTAATATTCCTGGTTGATTGTTTTATTTTGGAGTTGGTGTCTTAATGTTCCTAGTTGATTGCTTTGTCTTCGAATTGGGTGTCATCCGATATGTGGTAATGTCATTTATTTACAAGTTTGTCGTTTTGTTTTGGAGTTGGTGTCTTAATGCTCCTAGTTGATTGCTTTGTTTGGAGTTGGCATCTTAATGTTCCTGGTTGATTGTTTTGTTTTGGAGTTGTTGTCTTAATGTTCCTAGTTGATTGCTTTGTCTTAAAGTTGTGTGCCATCCGATATGTTGTAAAGTCATTTATTTATCAGCTTGTCGTTCTGGTTTTGTTTTGTGTATCCATTATATATTGTTTATGCTTGTACTGTTCCTTCTAATTTGCTTTGAGTATCTGAATTTGTAATTCTTTGTACTGTCTCTGTAATTGGTTTTGTGTAGCCAGATTTCTATTTCTGCGTACTATTTATTCCCTGTTAATGGTTTTGTGTATCAAAATTTTGATTTATTTGTACTGTTCCGTTTAGTATTTTGCATTCAACGTATACCCTTCAGGAGCATTTGAGTTCTCTCCCGGTTTGTAGTGGAGTTCGTGTTGCTCAATATTTAGTTAAATTTTAGTGTAGTGTTTAATTGGATCATTGGATGTCCTTTCTAGGATTACGTCGTATATTTCCGTTTACAGCTTCTGATTATCCCACTGGTATTTTTATCTGGATAGAATAGAGGTCGTGTACATAGATTGTCCACAAACGGGAGGAACACTACATTTTCCGATCTATCAAGGGAGGAAGAGGGATGCTTGGCTATGATTTAGGCACACACCCCTCCAGTTTAATAAATGTTTCAGACAAGAGTGAGACAGGCCACCCACGCTCCTCTAGATACATATGGGCGTACAAATTAAGTATATATACAGACATGTAATTAACAATATAAAAATATCATACACATTCTAAGTTTAAAAAAAAATACAAAAAAACATGATTGTGAAGGCTTACAACAAATTGTTTATTGTGAATACATTCCTTTAACAACGCAATGTTCTGGTCTAGTCAACTTTAATAGAACTGAAACATGATATTGTTAACATGGGTAAATATTAGCTAGTTCTTGATAATAGAGTGGTTGTTCATCGATCGTCACACAACGATGATTTCATGTATAATTATTATGAATGACGTTAAATATATGTAGTTATAGCTAAGTGTAATAATTTATCAAGTTTAGAGATTTTTTATGAAGAGTTTTTGTTTTGATACAGTGTAATTTTCCAAACTCATTCAAGGAAATGAATATAATTTGTAACTTGAATATATACTGACCCAAACATTTAGTATTTCGATTGTTTTGCAGGGTGAGGGGGGGGGGGCTTAGAATTACGCGAATATGTCGAAAGATTTAGTTTTTCAGTTGTGTTTTGCTAAGAGAGGTGGTAAATTGGATCTGTATTGACTCAAACGTTTAGTTTTTCCATTGTTCGATAGGGGAGGGGGAACTTATCTATTCGCGAATATATCGAAACATTTCGGGGAATGGGAACTTCACTATGTATGGATCCAGCTATTTAGCTTTTCAATTGATTGGCTGAGTGGGAACTTGGATATGCATGGACCCAATCATTTAGTTTTTCAATTGTTTCGGGAGTGGGTACTTCGCTATGTATGGACCCAACCATGTAGTTTTTCAATTGTTTGGTAGAGTGGGAACTTCGCTATGTATGGATCCAACCATATAGTTTTTCAACTGTTTGGTAGAGTGGGAACTTCGCTATGTATGTACCCAGCCATTTAATTTTTCAATTGCTTATGGGAGTGGGAACTTGGATATGTATGTACCAAAACATTTAGTTTATCAAATGATCGATATGGGGAGGGGGAAATTGAATATACGCGGATATATACAAAAAACATTTAGCTTTTCAATTGTTTCAGGGAGTGGGAACTGGGATATGCATGGTCCCAATCGTTCAGTTTTTTTAACTGAGTCGTGAACTTAGATATGTATTGACTCACACATTTAGTTTTTCTAATGTTTAAAAAAATGTATGTACATTAAACGTTGTATTCGATTTTTTCCCAGAGATTTGAATCCGTGTATTTATTCATTATTTGAGAAGTTTAGCACCAATTCAGAATTAACTATGCATGTAAATACTGTGCACTGGATTAATATTTGTTTTGCAAAATAATTTAAAAACGTAGATACCAAGTCTAGTGCTCACGGCGTGTTTCGAAATATTGGAGAGCCAAATAATTTTATAATTTTGGGAGCAGGAAAACCAAAGGGCATAAACATGATAGCCAAAATCGGCTAAGATCAAGTATGCCTGAGGGAGGAGAACCTTAGTTTTATTCATAATTACATTATTTAGGAACTGTAAATTTCAGTAATAAATACTAGAATATCTATTAAACCACACTGGGGAGATGATATCCTTGGGACTCATAAATATGCATTGCTTAATACACGTTTCCTATTGGCTCTTTTTAATGACATGACCTACGATTATTATTGACAGAAGTATGATATGTAATGGAGTCAACAATATTAATTCCTTCTAAAAATGGCCGCCTTCATCGCTTGAATTCCAAGAAGCACGATTTGTCATGTTGAGATTGCAATTCATGACTAAGGTCCAAGTTCTATCAAAATAGACTTTGAAATTGTTATTATATGGTTCTTCAATAAACTTTACAGCATTACGAAAACATATTGGTAGTTATCGCCCACCACTACTGTACAACCAAGATAATGAATCGGTCGGTATCGCCCACCTCTACTGTAAAACCAAGACAATAAAACGATCGGTGTCGCCCACTGCTACTGTAAAACCAAGATAATAAAACGACCGCTATCGCCCACCTCTACTGTAAAACCAATAGAATAAATCGATTGGTGTCGCCCACCTCTAATGTAAAGCCAAGATAATAAATCAATCGGTGTCGCCCACCTCTACTGCAACACCAAGATAATAAAATGATCATTATCGCCCTCCTCTACTGTACAACCAAGATAATAAAACGGCCGCTATCTCCCACCTCTTCTGTTAAACAAAGATAATAAATCGGTGGGTATCGCCAACTTCTACTGTAAAATTAAGATAATAAAATGATCTCCATCGCCCACGTCTACTGTAAAACCAACATAATAAATCGGTCGATATCGCCCACCTCTACTGTAAAACCAAGATAATAAAACGACCGCTGTCTCCCATCGCTACTGCAGCACCGATATAATACAACGTTCGTTATCGTTCTCCTCTACTGTAAGACTAAGATAATAAATCGACGCTATCTCCCACCTCAATTGTAAAACGAAAATAATAAATCGATCGGTATCGCCCACCTCTACTGTCAAACCAAGACTACACAATATATGTACCTGGGTTCGCTTAGTGTGATTTGTGGGCATGTACTATCAATGGGAGGCCATTGACATTTATTCAAAGCAAAATACCAACCTCCCTACAATTAATTTATTAATATTAAATTAAAGATTTATGTAATTAAATACTATACCTCTTTGACTAAATAAATCACATGGTTTGATCTTACGATCCATAGTTTTGTGTGGTGATCATTTGTGAAAATTCGCTGTTTACAAAGCACTTTCAGTTTCGTTTTTATCCATCTTTTGCATTGGGACCATTCAAGCCATGCTCATTCAAGAAGAAATAACACACTGACGTGGCCGCAGACACACTCAACACCCGAGTATATTGTGATCTCTATGATTCTATGATTATCTCCATAAACATGTAATGTCCATTTTTCTTTGGTTGTCAATGACTTTGATGATCTAAAATAACATTATATAGTTTTTATTTCCTTTAAAACGGATCAAGAGATGGTTATTTGAATTTGTTTATATTGTTTTAAATACTTTCATTGTGATTTGTTTATACATAGACAGAGGATGCCTCAATATGTTACACTTGATTTATGGCCCTGTGTAACTTATATTAAAGATGCTTTTTACACTCGAGGACGTTTCTCAGTCATTTCTCATCTCAGGGCTTCGCCTACGCCCTTCGATGAGATATGACTGAGAAACGTCCTCTCGTTTAAAAAACACCCCCATCGTTAATCAATTATACTATAACCATGTAATAAAAATCTACTGACCGTGTATTGCATATACTCGGTTCAGGGGCGGATCCAGGATTTCATGTTAGGGGCGCACTTTAAATAATCGCGCCGAGCGGAGCGAGGGTCGAAAATATTTGGGGTATTTCGTGTAAAAAATCACGATTTTACGCAAAAAAAATCCTAATTTTTTCAATTTTAGGGGGCGTCTCCCCCCTGGAACCGCCCCTGCGGTTTACACGTGATCACTTTAACTCAATGATATTCCTAAAAGTTTGTAAGAAGAAAGATTCATCCATGCAGATATATGACACCTCTCTAATAGATTTCAATTGCATGCAGGTTTATCAATAGGCAATTGTTACCATACTGTTTTATGATAAACAGGTCAATAACGTTATTTTGATCTTTTTGATTCACACAAGGATTTGTATAGTATACTATGCAAATCCTTGATTCCCATAATAAATTTGCTTTGAGAAAAAACAATGTATAAATTGAAACATTGATTCTTTTCAATATTTCAGCATATTATTAGCATTAATCCATCAAATATGTTAAACTTTTGTTTTTGTTTTAGCTGCAATATATATATCTGTACAAACATGGAGGGGGTTAAAGACCTAAAATACTTAACTGACTTGTATGGAGGGGGTCAAAGACCTAACATACTTAAATGGATTGCATGGAGGGGGTCAAAGACCTAACATACTTAAATGGATTGTATGGAGGGGGTCAAAGACCGACAATATTTAAATGGATTGTATGGAGGGGATCAAAGACCTAAAATACCTAAATGGCTAGTATGGAGGGGGTCAAAAACCTAAAATACTTTAATGGCTTGTATGGAGGGGGAGGGGGGTTAAAGATATAAAATACTTAAATGGCTTGTATGGAGGGGATTACAGACCTAAGCTACTTAAATGGCTTGTATGGAGGGGGTCAAAGACCTAAAATACTTAAATGGCTTGTATGGAGGGGATCACAGACCTAAGCTACTTAAATGGTTTGTATGGAGGGGGTCAAAGACCTAAAATACTTAAATGACTTGTATGGAGGGGATCACAGACCTAAGCTACTTAAATGGTTTGTATGGAGGGGGTCAAAGACCTAAAATGCTTAAATGGCTTGTATGGAGGGGATCACAGACCTAAGCTACTTAAATGGTTTGTATGAAGGGGGTCAAAGACCTAAAATACTTAAATGACTTGTATGGAGGGAGGTCAAAACCTAAAATACTTAAATGGCTTGTATGGATGGGGGTCAAAGACCTAACATACTTAAATGGCTTGTATGGATGGGGTCAAAGACCTAAAATACTTAAATGGCTTGTATGTAGGGGGTCAAAGACCTAAAATACTTAAATGACTTGTATGTAGGGGGGTCAAAAACCTAAAATACTTTAATGGCTTGTATGGAGGGGGAGGGGGGTTACAGACATAAAATACTTAAATGGCTTGTATGGAGGGGATCACAGAACTAAGCTACTTAAATGGTTTGTATGGAGGGGGATCGAAGACCTAAAATACTTAAATGAATTGTATGGAGGGTGGGTCAAAGACCTAGAATACTTAAATGACTTGTATGGAAAAGGGGGGGGGGGTTGAAAGACATACAACACTTAAATGGCTTGTATGGAGGGGGGTCAACGACCTGAAGTACTTACATGAATTTGCTTTGTTATTTTTGTTTTTGAAATGTATATTCTAATATATTAGGTCTACTATAATATTACTTTGTAATTAAAAACAATGTATGGAGATCTTTCTATTTCAAAAAAGGCAATCATGCAATGGCTATTTATTTTCTACTATTTGTGATTCCTTCATTGATCAATGTACATACCTTTTCCATAACTAGAGTATATCTTGTTGTTTTATATTTATATATACCCCCTTCTTAACGCCAAAAACAAATTTGAGGCTATAGGAAACATTACCCTATCTATGTACATCAATCTCTGTAAACACCACAAAGGATATCCTCTGTGCACAAAGGACCATAACGGACATTTTAATCAACACATATTAAATTTCGAGTAAAATAATTGAAATTCACGAAAAGAAAAACATACGTATTTTATTTATCAAGCCTTTACTGAACGATTGATTTGTTATAACTTATAACGATGTTGAATAGTAATGAAGAAAATGAGTGTTCAAACTTTTCATACATTGTTCAGACAATGTTCAGAATGCTCAGTAATGTTAAAACTGTGTTCAGAATCTGTTCAGACTTTTTTTTTTTTTTTTTTTTTTTTTTTTTTTTAGGATTTTCATTAATGTTCTTACTCTGTTCAGAGCTTTTTAAGAAATGTCAGTAATATTCGGACTCTGCTCAGACTCTGTTCAGAGTTTTCAGTAATGTTCAGAATTTCTAGCACAAAAACTTGTCTATTCAGCATTTCTTGACTTGTAGTGAAAGTAAGTCCCGGTCAATATCGCACCCACATTTATCAAAATAGCCCCATACAAAATGTTCATACATTTATTTATTTTGTCCATATAGAAGTTTAGTATATATAGTTTATACAGAGACACAATCTATGCCTCTTACACACAAGCGCTCGTGGCACTGAATTACACCCCCCTTATTTCCAACCATTGAATTAGAAGAAAATGTATTTAAAGTTAACATATATCACCTTGACTAAGGATTCCAAGTGATTGTAGTAACATAAAAAGAAATATCTCATTTGCAATTAACTTTTTAAAAAGAAATTCCAATAAGACAGACTGTGTACTGCATGTTGTTTATTCACACTAATATATCAACAATACAACCTGCATAAATATATTTAAAGAAAACAAAAAGAAATCGAACGACCATGAACAAATCGCGTGTCGGTTATTTTACCTTCTACAATGGAATTTGCTTACTTTATTAAAGCAAAATCATATTCTTCTGTATGCTTACTTCGTTTTTTTTTCTTTTTATGTGAAAATGAAACGTACGCGTAGGGGAGAATCCTGCTTGATTAATTGTTGTTGGTGGGGTGGGGGG
>MJUT01055619.1:632165-642941 GCA_002080005.1 Gigantidas platifrons
CCCCCCCACCATATTCGTTTAGTTTTCTGTTCAATGCTTCATTGGTCGTTGGTTGAACCATTAGACATTGCATTGCATGTTCCAGCTATTGATTACCCCTTTGGTATTTTCAAACTGTTGTTTTCTGACTGGAACGACCAGATATAGCACATAGTTATGAGTCGCTCTGTTGAAAAATCAAAGGTTGCTGTCTCCTATAATTTAACAAATAATTTACGAAACCTTTAGGTAGTTTTAATATTTTACAATTATCATATGACATAATCTTTAATTTGTTGAAGGTGGTCAGTAGTTGGGAGAAGTGCAATCTACTATTTCTGTCAGTTTAAATATCCTATTCATTGAAAATTAACATTTCTAGAAGGACAAAGAATTCAGAATTTGAAGAACAATTTTCAGGTACCCTGAAGCAGTATTATACCTCGATGGAAAAATGCGTAAAGATTGTACTATAGATTTAACGGATTGTCTGTGGTGTCCGGCTTTGATCTGACAGTATGCAAACATGTTGAGGTATACATAACTTAGTTTGGTGGTGAATGTATTTTCTGTTATAAAACTGTTCATGAAAGTTAAAATTTCTGCCATACCATTCGTATTTCCTATTGAATTGTAGCATAATAATTTAGTTTGAAGACAAACAAACATTGGATCCAGATAGATACCCGGAAATGTATACACTCCATACTCTGTATTTTGTGGTAGTGAAAGTAATTCATATAGGATGGGATCTGGAACCACCCATTTTTCTGCCGTCATAAATGTAACATCCATGTATAAACCATGGAAATATATGTTTGTGAGATTACGGAATATCCAAACGATATTTTGTTGTGTCATATCGTAGTTTCCAGGCAAAGATTTCAATTTGACGGAACTATAAAACATTGGTAAGATTGCCATCATAATGTTCTCAAGTTCTTCAGTCGTTTTCCCGTTAAACGACAGCTGTTGAAAAACCTTAATCTCTATTTCATCATTATATTCAAGATAACTACTGTCTATTTTATATCGTGGTGGAACAGTGAGAAATGTGTCACAAATTTCAATTGATTGACTATATGCCATGTCAGTTAAGAAAAATGTCCCAGCACGTAATGTTACACAAGAATTATCCAGATCCAACGATTTTTGAATTAATCGCTTTGATGTAAGTAAAAATTTAGTTTTGTTTGATTCTTTATACTTTGCATAGTACAAGAAACCCACCATACTACTGACAACATATTTAGCGTAACAAATGGTCGCTCCTTTTTCTTTGTTCAAATGTTGTAGAATGTTCACATATTTCAACAAACTTTCTGTGGTATTGTGCGGTAAGAATGAACCCCAAAATAAAGATGGGCGCTTCACAAAAGAAGAAAAAGAAAGAAAACAAGAATTGAAACCAGCCATTATTGTTGATGTTAAGGCTGCACATTTTAACAGTGCATTATTATAATGTCCTATCTTCAAAAGAGATTCGAAAGCACCTAATCTAAAAATTCGTGTCGCATCACATTTGCTTAAGACGTCAACAATTTCCTTTGACATATGCTCTGTCATTTTAGAATTAAACAGATTTCTACTTTCTATGATATAATGTGGAATATGTCTAGCTTGTATCATCTCTATCAGCTTTGTTAGACATATATTGAAACAATTAATGTAATTTGAGTCTACCCATTGACATGAACAAAGCTCCACACACCAAAACATTACATGCTTTATATGGAACGAGGACACCACTTCTCTTTGAGTCGTATTCAAGGTTTCACTTAGTATTATTTTGATCAATACATAACACAATATTTGAACATGAGTGAGATCTAAAAGCAGATTATGTTCACCCGAAAAAGAAATGCGCCATTGTATATCATTATTTTTACTGTCATGATGTCCTACTGGTACTACGTCACACCCTTGACTTTGGATATTTTTTAGTAAGTTGTTAGAGGGCCAATTGTTTGGTTTACGCCTGGTTATGAACGAGTTTGCCGAATCGGGCCACGTGTCCCATTGAATGCAAGCCACACTATCTAATGAGTCACCAATCCCTGTACAGGATTTATTGCGGGTTGTAAGAGCAGGTCCGTTTATTTCCCTCTCTTGATATGCATGTAAACATTCGTCAAATTCAGATGAAATAGAAGTTTTCGATGATTTCGTCATATGAGAATAAGTAACTTTAACGGAATTTGGTAAATACACATTGTCATCATTCATATTTGTACAATTCACTTCCATGAATGATAGTTTGACATATCCTGGAAAGTTTTCATCTTCTTCGACAAAATAAGATGCAATATAATCTTCATTGTCATCTAGGGGTAAAAATGGAGTGTTGTTAATATTGTTTGCACGTGGAGTGTATAACTTGATCGTTCTATTTCTGAATAAAATGTCTTTATCGCCGTGCCATTGATTACTATAGAAACCACCACACAGGCCCTCTGCAGTACTTCCTGCAATTGTAATCGTGCATTTTCCGTCGTGGTGTAAAATATTTAAAAGTACAGTCCGTAGATGTGCGCAATGTCTGTGTATTTCTTGCTCACGTTTAGAATACCCTATGGCATTCATTATTTCTACTAGAAGAATCGATCGTTGATCGGATGTTTCCTCTTCAACGAACCACTTTTCGCGGAACTCTTGAAGGGCCGTCATTGTACACTGAAAAATATTAATATCAAGTTGAGCTAATTTGAAATAGTTTTATATTGATGGGCAATACATTGTCGTAGGCTAGCAATTCAACGATTTGTAAAAATATAACACAATGCAGTGTTTTCTGTTCATGTTCGGAAAGAAATCACGCAATATTTATATTGATGATTTATTTCATTATGTTTTCTTTAATTCAGAATCAACGAATTTAAGAATCAACAAATATAAGTCTTACCTGCAATGCACTACAATCTAAGTTATTTCACAATAGATATATACGTAGATATAAAATTTAGTTTGCAGGACTCTTTCCTGAAATAACAGTACCCCGATAGGCTCAGAATACGATTGGACAGTCAACTAATTTGAACGTCTTCGGGAACAATGTTATCAATGCCGCAGGGATATGGACAATAGTTTTCACAAATTACAGAAATTATGAACATTACATTTCAACCATGAACCGTTAAAGAACATTTCTGCTTTGCACATTAAAACCATATTTGGTCATTCTGATGGACTTCCTGTCAAGTGGGCTATATTTCATATACATTCACACCTGGTCATGTAGCTACCAGCATTGAACAGTCACCTGTATTAAAAGGTCACTTTTTTCTTGTCCTGTAATAAAATATTCATAAAGAGATATGTACCTTGTCCTCAAGGTGACCTCTTAATGCAGGTTTGACATATTCAAAACGTACCTTTGATCACACTATCTAAATGGATATATTTACCCATGGTGCCATTGACTGCATTCAATATTTGTTTAGAAGAATACTTCAAATAGTAATTTAAAACGAAAATGACAACCCAATTTGCCTTAGTCAAGAGAAGATGTGCATACAAACCATCATCAAACAAACGCACCACAAATGGCCCTGAATCGTTTCATTGTCATTATAATGAGCAATTTTATTCCACTCATCAAGCCATATTTGTCATCTACAAATATAAAGAAGCACAAGTTTACCTTATTTTATGCTAATATGAAGCAGCGCAAATGTCCTATGAGAAAAGCGCAAATTTCCACTTTTTTAAAGCGAAGTGTCCACAAGCTTGAAGCGCAAGTGTCCATTTAAAAAAGCGCAAATATCTTATCAAAAAGCGCAAATGTCATTCACCACCAGAGACACAGCAGGTGCCACATGTGCATCAATAGCTGATTATCAGCCCAAAGACACAACATGTGCCACATGTGGAGCAGGAACTGATTATCCGTCCATAGACACAGCAGGTGCCACATGTGGAGCAGGAACAGATTATCCGTCCAGAAACAAAGCAGGTGTCACATGTGGAGCAGGAACTTATTATCCGTCCAGAGACACAGTAGGTGCTACATGTGGATCGGGAACTGATCATCCGTCCAGAGACACAGCATGTGCCACGTGTGAAGCAGGAATTGATTATCCGTCCAGAGCACCCAAGGTTACCCCAGGATTCGTGTTTCACGAAGCTTAGTTTTCTGTGCAATGTTTCATAGATCGTTTGTTGAATATTTATACATTGCATTGCATGTTCCAGCTATTGATTACCCGCTTGGTATTTTCAAACTTTTGTTTACTGACTGGAACGACCAGATACAGTACATAGTTATAAGTCTCTCGGTTGAAATGTCCACTGTTGCTGTCTCCTATAGCAAAACTAATAATTTACGAAACCTAGGAAAGGTAGTTCTAATATTTTATAATTATCATATGACATAATCTAGCACTTCTAGAGGGACAAATAATTCAGAATTTTCAGATACCCTGAAGCAGTATTATACATCGATGGAAAAATGCGTAAATATTGTAATATAGGTTTAACGGATTGTATGTGGTGTCCGGCTTTGATCAGACAGTATGCAAACATGTTGAGGTATACACAACTTGATTGAGTTGTGAAGTGTTTTCTGTGAAAAAACTGTACATGAAAGTTAAAATTTCAGCCATATAATTTGTATTTCATATCGAATGGTAGCATAATCATTTAGTTTGAAGACAAACAAACATTGGATCCAGATAGATACCCGAAAATGGAAACACTTCATCATCTGCATTTTGTGGTAGTGAAAGTAACTCATATAGGATGGAATCAGGAACCACCCATGTTTCTGCCGTTATAAAGGCTACGTCAATGTATAGATCATGAAAAAATATGTTTGTGAGATTACGAAATATCCAAACGTGATTTTGTTGTGTTGTATCGTAGTTTCCAGGCAAAGATTTCAATTTTGAACTATAAAACATTGGTAAGATTGCCTTCATAATGTTCTCAATTTCTTCAGTCGTTTTCCATTCAAACAGCTGTTTTCTCACTATGTCCTCATTATATTCAAGATAACTACTGTCTATTTTATATCGTAGTGGAAACTTGAGAAATGTGTCACCTATTTCAATTGATTGACTATATTCCAAGAGAGTTAGGACAAATGTCGCAGCACATAATTTTACACAAGAATTATCCATATCCAACGATTTTTTTTTTAATTAGTCGCTTTGATGCAAGTACAAATTTTGTTTTGTTTGATTCTTTATATTTTGCATAGTATAAGAAGCTCGCCATACTTTGGACAACATATTTAACGTAATGAATGGCCACTCCTTTCTCTTTGTTCAAATGTTGTAGAATGTTCACATAATTCAACAAACTTTCTGTGGCATTGTGTAGTAAGTATAAATCTCAAACAAGGTGTGCGCGCCACAGGGAAAGAGAAAGAAATAACACAAGAATTGAAATCAGCCATTACTTAAAGGTATATTGTCTACCACATTTGTATTTTTTCATACCCAAAATTATTGTTGTTTTCCGTGCATAAAATGAAGATTAAACACCGAATTATTGGCGAATACGCTGCGAAATGTTAAGTTGCAAACAACATTAAGCGAGCGTGACAATCATGAAGTGTTTGAATCTTAACAGTATTTTCCTTACCTCAAAGCTAAACCCCCGATAACTCCAAATTTCCGTTTTCAATTTAAATTTCTGTCATCCCGGACAATAATTCCGATAACGATAGTTTTGGGTCTTTTTTGTCAAAAAAGATCACCAATCGTATATTTTGCAGCATAATGGTTTAATGATAGCTTAAACAAATCATTTATGGACAGTTACAAATTTTCAAAAAATCGTAAACAATATACCTTTAAGGTCTCACGTTTTGACAGTGCATTGCTATAATTTGTTAACTGAAAAACATGCTTGAAAGCATCTAATGTAAAAACATGTGTCCTATCATATTTGCTTAAGACGTTAACAATTTCCATTGACATTTTTTCTGTCATTTTAGAATTAAAAAGATTTCTACTCTCTAAGATATAATGTGGAATATGTCTAGCTTTTATCATCTGTATCAGCTTTGTTAGACATATATTGAAACAATTAATGTAATTTGAGTCTTCCCATTGACATGAACAAAGCCTCACACTCAAAAACATATGCTTTATGTGGAACGACGACACCACTTCTCCTTCAAGTATTCAAGCTTAGTAGATTTTGTTCTCTCGAAAAAGAAATGCGCAATTGTATATCATTATTTTTACTATCATGATGTCCTACTAGTGCTACGTGACATCATTGGCTTTTTATATTTTCTAGCATGCTGTTAGAGGGTCAGTTGCTTGGCTTACGTCTGGTTATAAACGAGTTTGCAGAGTTTGGCCAAATGTCGTAATGAATGCACTCCACAATATATGTTTTTGTAGTAGGCTCTCAATAGTCTTTATTGTGGAGTGTATGAGCATGTCCGCTTTTATCCTTTTTATCACATGGATCTAAGGGTCTGTTGGAAAAAAGGAATATAATCATCTTTCGTTGACTCAACGAATGATTCATTTGATAACTCCATCATCACATAATTTGATAAATACAGTTTGCCATCATTCACTCTTCTACATGATCCAAGTAAGCACCATTGGGTTTCACTTGCGCCAATGATAATTTGACATATCCTAAAAAGGTGTCATCTTCTTCGACAAAAAAAGAAGCATCATAGTCTTCAGTGCAGGGTTGTTAATATTGTTTGTACGTGAAGGTGGAGTGCATAACTTGATATTTCTAACTGAGACTAAACAATCATGATCGTGGTGAATTTTATTACTATATATACCACCACACATGCCCTCTGAATACGTTATTTTTAAATATATATCATAGGTCAGTTGGGTTTAAAATATTGTGCAGGATATTTGATTTATTATTATAATTTACGTACACAAAGGATAGAAAAGTTGTGGTTTACATTTGTTTACTTTCTTTTCTAAAAAAAAAAAAAAACCCAGACTGAATAAAGTATATCTTACAGCATGGTCCCATAAAACCAGTCGAACTCCGCCACTATTTATTGAAGTGACTATGCCAAGCCAGTAAAGTGAGCGATTGATTTATTGATTGATTGATTGATTGGTGCTTAACGTCCAGCGAGCAATTTTTCAGCTCTATTCAGAACAACTACACTTAAAAATTTAAACGCCACGGGACTCAAAACAAGGAAAGGTGATGGGTAGGGACGGATAATTTAGCCAGTGCAACAGGTCTTCTATGGACCACTCATCATGAGAATAATGCTCATAATGAGCTGTTACATTGGGTTCTTTAACGCCCAAATAGTGTGGCAATCTCTCAACACAGCACCACGGTTTTATTTACCTCTCATCGGAAGCACGAGGAAAGTGAGCGATCATGTATACAGAGGTATCATGTATATATAAGTATCATGTATATAGAGGTATTATGTATATAGAGGTATCATGTCTATAGAGGTGTCATGTATATATAGGTATCATGTATATAGAGGTATCATGTATATAGAGGTATCATGCATATAGAGGTATCGTGTATATAGAGGCATCATATACATAGTGATATCTTGTAAATAGAGGTATCACGTATACAGAGGTATAGTGTATATAGAGGTATCATGCATATAGAGGTATCATGTACATAGAGGTATCATGTAAATAGAGGTATCGTGTATATAGTAGTATCATGTACATAGAAATATCTTGTATATAGAGGTATCATGTATATAGAGGTATCATGTAAATAGACGTATCATGTATATAGAGGTATCATGTATATAGAGGTACCATGTATATAGAGGTATCATGTATATAGAGGTATCATATATATAGAGGTATCATGTATTTAGAGGTATCATGTATATAGAGGTATCCTGTATATAGATGTATCATGTATATAGAGGTATCGTGTATATAGAAGTATCATGTATATAGAGATATCTTGTATATAGAGGTATCGTGTATATAAAGGTATCATGTATATAGAGGTATCATGTATATAGAGGTAGCCTGTATATTGATGTATCATGTATATAGAAGTATCATGTATATAGAGGTATCGTGTATAGAGAGGTATCGTGTATATAGAAGTATCATGTATACAGAGGTATCATGTATATAGAAGTATCGTGTATATAGATGTATCATGTATATAGAGGTATCATGTATATAGAGGTATCATGTATATAGAGGTATCATGTATATAGAGGTATCATGTACATAGATGTATCCTGTATATAGAGGTATCGTGTATATAGAAGTATCATGTATATATAGATATTTTTATATAGAGGTATCATGTATATAGAGGTATCATGTATATAGATATATCGTGCATATAGAGGTATCATGTATACAGAGGTATCCTGCATATAGATGTATCATGCATATAGAGGTATCATGTATATAGAGGTATCCTGTATATTGATGCATCATGTATATAGAGGTATCGTGTATATAGAGGTATCATGCATATAGAGGTATCATGTATATAGAGGTATCCTGCATATATATGTATCATGCATATAGAAGTATCCTGTATAATGATGTATCGTGTATATAGAGGTGTCATGTATATAGGGGTATCATGTATATAGAGGTATCCTGTATATTGATGTATCATGTATATAGTGGTATCGTGTATATATAGGTATCATGCATATAGAGGTATCATGTATATAGAGGTATCCTGCATATAGATGTATCATGCATATAGAGGTATCATGTATATAGAAGTATCCTGTATAATGATGTATCATGTATATAGAAGTATCGTGTATATAGAGGTATCATGTATATAGAAGTATCATGTATATAGAGGTATCCTGCATATAGATGTATCATGCATATAGAGGTATCATGTATATAGAAGTATCCTGTATAATGATGTATCATGTATATGGAGATATCGTGTATATAGAGGTATCATGTATAAATAGGTACCATTTATATAGAGGTATTGTGTATATAGAAGTATCATGTAGATATAGGTATCGTGTATATAGAAGTATCTTGTATATAGAGGTATCTTGTATATAGTGGTATCATGTATATGTACAATACTTGTGCACTGTCGAACCATACAGGTAATATGTGCATCTTTACATATTTACCTATATGCTTCGACAGTGCACATGTATTGTATGTATCCTGCAATTTTAAATCGCAAATAAACGTTTACTGGACGATGATACAAGTATTTGAAATATTTTTGTTTATGTATTTGAAAACAATATCCCCCAATGTGCCCCGACGAATAAATATTGAGCAGGCTATATAGGTCGGTAAATGCTGTCATTGCAGGATAAATAGAGGTATCATGTATATAGATGTATCATGTATATAGAAGTATCATGTATATAGAGGTATCATGTATATAGAGGTATCATGTATATAGAGGTATCATGTATATAGAAGTATCGTGTATATTATAGAGGTATCGATTTTACCTCTTTCTACACGTGTTTTTTAAATTGAATTTCTGAACTGTATTAAAATTGTATGATATTTTGTGTTTTTAATTGTTATTTGAACTACCAGATGAATACATCAGTCTACAGGAGCACCAACTTTCCTCGGCTAACAATTCCACTGTAATATTAAGATAATGTACTTGAAGTCTTCAATATATACAATTATCTGTATTATTCTTACCTTAATTTCAAAATGGCTGATTAATGTCCGTCTGAGTCTACAGGTAAACGTGATAATAATCTGGTATTCGGTTACTTAAAAACTATAATTGTTTACAGTCATTGAATAAGAAGAAAATGGCATTTAAAGTCATAGTGGTTTTTTTGTCTGATTCTGATTGTTGACATATATCACCTTGATTGAATTACAATATTAAAACAACATACAAACTTAATTTCAATTTCAATTGAATTATTTTAAATTTCCCCAATAAAACACTTTTTTTCATTCGCACTAATATAACAATGCAACCTATATAAAGTTATGTTCTAAACAAAGAGATCGAACCACCATGAAAGAAACTTTGTTATTGATCCTTCTACAATAAGACTGTGCTACATTACAAAGTAAATGTCATTGTCTTCTTTATATCACAGATACAAATTTACTGATTGCATGTGTCTATTTCTCTTTTTTTCTATTGATATTAAAATTAAACGTCCTCAGGTGCGACGAAAGATATTTGAGCGAATTGACATGACAAAATAGCAAAATAAAACGAACACAAGAGCGTCAACTTGTAACCCATGTGGGCGAAATTTTAATAACCACTTAAATTATTTTTTTTTAGCTCAAATGTCCATCGCTCCTCAGGAGGCGGCTTGTGAGAAGGCAGCTCGATTGTTTTGCGATTCGAAGGGTATTAATATTGAATATAGCTTCAATGAAGACCATAGGATGTAACGTATTTGGGAAGTGTCATCCTTGATGTAGATTAAATCCTTCTTGTGTAAATTTCGAAAAAGGGTAAGTGAGTTGAAGCTGGTATAAAAGTCTACATCCATGACCTCCATCCAAATGTTCATACTTTTTGAGTCACCATCAAAGTTCGTGGTGCAGGATGGTCCAACCCTCCCTCGTGTATATACAATTGTATTTGCTGTTGACTTTGTTTTCGTGCTGAATATGCAGTCAATCCAATCCTTTATATAGTCTAACACAGTGCTTTTCTTAAGATTACTTGAAAAATAGAGAAAGTATCTCATTACAATTTCAATACATAATATTTAAGTGCGTAGAAATAATATTTCGAATTAAGTTACCAATTTAACATGAAATTATTATACTATGTCAAAACAGGTAGCACCTGGCAACAGTGATGCTATATTAATTAAAATATGTTAATTAATTTTGAAATATTGACAAGATTATTAAT
>MJUT01055619.1:650737-761844 GCA_002080005.1 Gigantidas platifrons
TATATATATATATATATTTGCATTATGCATCCTCTATATTTAACAGTTTTAAAAGGAATACTTTCATTTATTATATACAAAATATTCCACAAAGACATACATATATTTTTTCGCTTCTTACATGTAGCCACAATGAAAAAACAGACTATTTATAATTATCTCGTCACCTCCTTTTTAAATTTGTGCTTGCTAAACCAGCTTATCAAATACACAAGGTTAAAGGGTTGATATGCGAGACGGCATCACATGGATACGTTTAATAACCTCTGTCTTTTTGATTTTATCATATTTATTTGTTTTAAAACCAAGCGTGACTCACACAAGTAATGGCAATTGTTCAAAAGATAACATGTAATTGCTTAACAAAAATAGAACTACTTTTTAAATCCATTCATTCACGTCACTGCCATGCAGTCATATTTGGCAAAACTAACAAATCGCATACAATGAAACATATAATGTATACCTCATGTTACATATTATCTTGTCTATTTTTTTTTGCCTCATGTTATACATTGTTTGTGTGTCTTGTGTGAATAAAGCATTGCGGATTAGGGATTAGGCTTATGTCGTTTAATGCCACTTCAATAAAATATTTTCCTTATTTCGTGGCGGTCAGTTTTATTGGCGGAGGAAACCGGAGTATTCGAAGAAATCAACCGACCTGGCGCAAGTCACTGACAAACGTTATCACATAATGTTGTACCCCTCGCCGTGAGCGGGAGTCGAACCCGCAACATCAGTGGTGATAGGTACCGACTGTATAGGTAGTTGTATTTCAAACTACCATACGAGCACGGCCACGACAGCCTTCGAATAAAGTATTGAGGGCTAGGGGTAGGCTTATGGTGTTTAATGCCACTTCTAAAATATTTCAGTTATATCGTGGCGGTCATGTTTCTTGACACTGATAACCACCGACCTGTCGTAAGTCACTGACAAACTTTATCACATAATGTTGTATCGAGTACACCTCGCCTGAGCGAGATTCGAACTCACAATGATAATGGTTATATGCACTTATTGCAAAGGTAGCAATAAATCCTGCTGTCATACGATCACAACCACGACGGCCCCAATATAAACTATGGAAGAAGTATACTTCTATCAGTAGGAAATAGTGATCAGTCTTTTTTGTATTTCCCCGATGTGGGGGCTGGTTTTTTTTAAATATGTGATCTCTGGATTTGGCAAATAACAAGGGTCCCTTAGTAGACTAATATATTGTGAAAATAAAGCAGAAAGAACATGCTTGATAAGTAAGAAATTTTCGCGAAAGAAAAAAAACGGCCCGTATTTGTTGTGAAAAGAATATTATTACATAATGACCACAGATATCCGTACTTTATCCAAGTAAAGTTTAGAAGTCAATAAGAGTTTTTATAGACCTATAAAATGATATGACAGATGCAGAAGAATGAAGTCAATATTGGTTTTGCATGTCAATAAAAACTCATATTCACTGATACAAAAGACTGTAATTGTTTTCTTAATACAATAATACTTATGACGTCAATGACGTCATCCGGTGAATATTACTTATTAATTATTTATATGACTTCAGATAATGTCTTTTCTGATTGACTGACGTCACTAGTAACGTTCTTTGATAAAACGTTATAATCACCGCGCAAAAAGTCACGAGAGGTGAACAAAATATTCCAAAGCTACTCCAGACACCTTAAAATAGAAATGGTGTTTCCCAATTATCTTAAAAATGGTAGCCAATCATCATCGGGTTAAGTTTTGTCATCGACTACTCAGATGCGTTCTTACTAATTACTTTCGATACACAATTAAATAAATAATGGCAGACGTAGGGCAGACGTAGGGCAGACGTAGGGGTGTCTGGGGAACGAAGTCGGTGCTGTTTGGTGATAATTCAAATTTGATTTAATGTTATATAATAAAACAGTTAATGACTTTCAATTTCGGAGAATACTATACAATTATTGACTTTTAATGAGGTCTACTTATGACTATTCGGACCTGATCAATGATGGATTGACCGAGACCAACGGCCGAGGCCAATCAATAATTGACCGGGTCCGTATAGTCATGAGTAGACTGAAATTAAAAGTCAATAACTGCTTTATTCAATAAAAAGGATTTTTGTAAATCTTGAAATTTTATTAAATTTTTAGAAATTTAAAAAAAAATTGTTTTTTTTAGAACTTTTTTCAAATTGAGAATTTTTTTTGAAATTTTTGAAATTTTTTTAAACTTTGGAAAATTTTTAGAAATTAAAATTTTTTTTTTTTGCAATTTGATTGGCCGACTGGAAATGCAATCTCGTCTCTGGTTGGACAACGTTGAAAACCCGAATATACCTCACGCGAGGTGTACTCACTGCACGCGAGGTGTACTCACTCTGAGGTAGAGTTGAGAAAACGCTGTTCAGCGAACAGCAAATTTCCTTATCATTTAATAAAAGGATTGATCAACCCATTGAACATGATATTCACTTCGGATGCCGCGGTGAATATCATGTTCCATGAGTTGATCAATCCGTCACCTCTTCGAAAGTCATCTATTTTATATCATCAACAGCTTACTAGGGTCGTCAACCAATCAGAAAATAAATTATCTGAAGTCATATAATAAATACTATTATAATAATAAGGAATTTCGCTTTTTTCTGATTGGTATTTTCTCAACGCTACCTCAGAGTGAGTACACCTCGCGTGAGGTATATTCGGGCTTGTGTCTATTTTTTTCTATTGTCTATACTGTTTCAACGTTGTCCAACCAGAGACGAGATTTCATTTCCAGTTGACCAATCAAATTGCAAAAAAGGTCAACATTTTAAAAAATTTCCAAATTTCAAATTTTTTATCTTTTTTTAAAAATATTCAAAACATTCATATAAAATTTCAAAATTAAAAAAAAAAATAATCAAAATTTTAAAAATTTCATAAGATTTCAAAATTTTCATCATATTTCAAAATAATAATATTTAAATAATCTTGAAAAATGCTAAAACAATTGTAGGTTATTCTGTTGAATAAACTGTTGAAAAGTTTGAAAAATTCCTTATTATTTAATAAACCAGTTATTGACTTTTAATTTCGGTCTATTCATGACTATACGGACCTGGTCAATCAATCATTGACCAGGTCCGCATAGTCATGAGTAGACCGAAATTAAAAGTCAATAATTGTATAATGGTATTCACCTGCTGGAAGTAATATTCACCGGATGACGTCATTGGCGTCATAAGCATTATTGTATGTAATGAAACAATTACAGTCTTTTGTATCAGTTAATATTATACAATTACTGTCTTTTGATGAGGTAAATGTGTGGATTCATTGACTTTTGAAAAATATGATATTTACTGAGCCCGAAAGGGCGAAGTGAATATCATTTTTTTCAAAAGTCAATTAATCCACACATTTACAGAATCAAAAGACAGTAATTGCTTTATTCTATATTTTGAAGAAATAGTGGTATTCTGTAATAAAAAAAGTCCACTGTCCTGACGTAGTGCTACATTATTGTTTATATTACCATGTTATTATCTGAATCTTTATCATTTAATGTATTTTTTAAAGTTCCGTCCGGCAAAGTGGCAAATCTTGATTTAGGGCACCGGCGATTCGTCTGCATCTACATACCACAATTTTGTTTTTGTATTGACGGATGCGCAAATGAACTACTTTTTTTACAATGGTTGATTAAAATATAAATTCTTAAAAAAATCCTGATGTTCCAAAAATAGTAACACGTGACATTTACCGCAGTGAATATTAAAAAAATGATTGAGGTAGAAATCTATACTAAAGCATTTATTAATATAGAATAAGAGTTGTTATTGACATGCAAAACCAATATTGACTTCAGCCTTCGGCTTCGGTCAATATCATTTTACATGTCAATAGAAACTCTTACACCCCAGGTATATTGTTAAACCATACGCTTTCTATCTCTGAAACTGCCTTTCTATGAATTACTGCATTGTTATAAGAACAATAGCATGTGTTCACAGGGTGTGACGACAGGGTTTCTGGAAACCCTTGTCTTCAAACCCTGTGAACACGGCCTATTGTGCCTACAACAATGAAGTAATTAATTACCACTCAGCTGAAAATAACACGAAAACTGGATATTGAAAAACTGAAAAAGAAAACATAAAGATCTTGTTAATGAAGTATAGTCTGGAAAAAATTCAAGCAATCGTTAAAAAAAAAATAAATAATAAGAAAACAATCGTAAACAAATTCTTGGTCGGGAAAGCATTGGTGGATCCAGGGGGTGGGGGGAGGGGCTCCCTTTTTTTTCGGAGAATTTATTAAAATTATGTGAAAATTGTCGAAAATAAGACTGGTATTACCTTTTTTTTTATTCTGAAACTTTTTTTTTTGTCTGCATCCAAGCTTTTAAAAAAACAAAACAAAACAAAGCAAAGCAAAAAACATTGACCTGTTAAATGCGCACTTTAAAACTTTATTGGTAGAAAAATACTTTGACATATTCGACATATATTCTTACATACTTTATTTAGCAGTTCTGAGTAATATTTGTGACAATATGGTTAATATCCAGTCTCTACAAAAAGTTCAGTTTAATATAACACGTCTATCATTCCTGAAGATCGAATTTATAACGAATAACACCTCTCATTATTAACCAATCAATCTGTTTAATACTATATGCAACTCAGTCGTTCAATCTATCTTTTTAGAAGAGGTACCCAATGTGGAAACCACAAAAATGTATCGATTTATGAAATTTAATGTTTCTGTGTTTATTGTTTTTGTTTTTTTTTATGACATTTTGTAATGAATATTTCGTGTATTTAGAATAACATGGGGAGTAAGTTAGTTATACACTTCGGTTTACGGTGTTTCTGGGTTAGAAACTCCTCCGGCCTCCGGCGTCTGGGTTTCTAATCCAGACACACCTATACCTCAGTGTATAACTATTGCATATTCACTTCTACAATATCTGTAATTGTATAGTATTCCACTCTATAATATTTATCCTACTTACATAGAAATTCGATTGGTCGAAGCAATCCCACGTGACATTTATCAAAACGTCGTACTTCGCTCTCAACAACATCGTATTTTCCTCTCAACAATATCGTATTTCCCTTATTCGAAATTTTCAAGAATTAACGCTTTGGTCATATAACGGTATTAACTCCAGAGATGTTCCGAAATAACAATCTTGTAAACAAAGATGGCCAAAAGATTTAATTAGGCAGAATTCACCAAGACGTTGGCCTGGTGGAATAAAACATTTATTTTCCTTGCATAAGGGAGATATGAAGATTTGTTCACCATCGAAATAGTCATATTTCCCTCGGGCGTTGCCCTCGGGAAATATGACTTTTCTCGGGTGAACACATCTTCATATCTCCCTTATGCAAGGGAAATAAATGTATAATATTCCGTCAAGACATCAAATATAAAACAAAAACAAAAACAAAAACAAAAACAAAAAACAAAAATAAAAACAAAAACAAAATATTGACAGTAAGGGGAAGGTGCAAGAACTATGATCTATCGTCTGATGGTGATTATGAATTTGTTGTTTGTATGTCTGTGATGACGATATCGAATGCATACATGCGTTGAATTAAATGGTGGTCTATTTAAAAATTGGAAATCGAAACTTGTGTGCAAAATGCTTGAACTGCTGAACTATTCAATTAGCATAAAGCCCCATTTACATGAAGACTTTTACATACCTGTGTATTTTTACCTAGGTTTGTAAATTTGCACCATTGTGCAAATACTGCATGTGAACGCAACTACATACGACAAGGGGTGTAATTTTACACGACCTAAGAGGCAGGTGTAAATATATATCTATACACGTGTTAATTTTACATGGTAATCTGAACAGTATCGTTATACAGATCAGTAAGACATTTTCGTTTGTAGAACAGTTCTCAGTAAAATTAAAAAATAAAATAAATGTATACTATTAAGGACAAGTTACACATACATTCATATCGGTTTATTCACTTTATTTGTTGTATCAACTCATTTTCTACGACAATCACGGAAATATTTCTTTGACATCACACATTTTTTTGTTTTAAATTTGCAATAATCTAAGATGCAAATGCAATTTAAAGGAGAACGAAACCAACTGATGATTTGGGGTTTTACAGAATTTGGAACTAATAAAAAAATGAAAATATGACTTTTTAAATGAAAATTGTACAAGGGCTGGTGTTAAAGCACGTTTTTATCTTATTAATTTTAAATTTCCCGCTAAAGAGGAAGCTGCCATCAGTAAATATATATTTTTTCTCGATATCTCTAACATAAGTGCCAGCTTTGCTGGCATATTATTCTTACATTTATGTTAAAATGGTTGATTAATTTCAGTCTGAGTCTACAGATAAATGTGATAATTAGTTGACAATCCGTCAAATTTTATTAAAAAATTAAAGAACATTTCTAACCATTGAATAAGAAGAAAAAGGTAATTAAAGTCATATTTGTTTTAATTTCTTTATTGTCTTATTCTAACTGTTTACATATATGACATTGGCCCATGATTGACTTACAATATTGAATTAACATATATTTTCATTTATTCATTTATAATTGACAAAATTATTTTAAATTACCCAATAAGATATGCTTTGTACCACATGGTGTTTATTCAAGCCAATATATCAACTCTATATCGACAATACAGCCTGCATAAATGGAACGACGATGACAAAATCGCGTGTCGGTTATTTTACCTTCTACAATAAGAATGGCTTACATTACAAATTCAAATTCATATTGTTCTTTATATCACAAATAACGATTTACTGATTGACTGTGCCTTTTTTTTCTTTTCATATCAAGATTAAACGTGGCGGATAAGCTGAAACCAGCTATATTTTTTTAGTTGGGGTGGGGGTGGGGAGGTGTTGTGTCATATATTTATAGAAATAACCTCACCGTTCACCATAGCGAGTAACGTGTTTGGTGTGTGTCATGATTTCTGCAGGTTCAAGACACCTGCACATTTCGAAAAAGGGTACATTTTTTATAACCCTACCCAAATCTCCATACGTTTTCAGTGGCTATCAAAAGTTGTGGCCCTGATTTACTCAACCCTCCATCTCCTCTATGGTTTTATGTATGGCATTTTGTGTTTTGTGCAATATTTAGATAATATACTTGACGCCTTATATATACAACTATCTGTATTATTCTTACCTTAAATTTCAAAATGGTTGACTATGAAAATGGTCTGAGTCTACAGGTAAATATGATGATTAGCTGGCAGTCAGCCAACCTATATTTGAAACTATTTGTGTTCTTTCGTCATTGAATTAGAAGAAAAATGTATTTAAAGACCATGTCCAGGGTATAAAAGGGAGAAAATTCTTGAAATCATGGATGATTTAAATATTTGGGCAGTGCTAAGGACTAAGGAACAATTTTCTGTTTAACAAATTAATTTGTAATCATTTCAAGCAATAAATTTAGTCAGAGCACAAATAGGGCACATTTTAAGATGAAAAATGAACTATTGTCCAGTATATATGATTTATCATTTTAATTTACTTACATGAAGAGTAGAACAATTTGGGTCTTACATTTATTTACTTTCGTTTCTAAAATTTCAAGATAACAGACTGATATTTCGCAGAGCGATCCCTTAAAACTAGCTTAATCCCGCCACTTTTTATTGAAGTGGCTTTACCAAGTCAGAGAATTGACCGATCACATAATATGTTTGTAAACTGTATCGATTTTGCCTCATTCCACTATTTTTCGATTGGATTCTGATACTGTTCTGAGTATGGCATTTTTTTTTATTTTGATGAAAATAAACAGATAAATATATCTGCCATTACAGCACCGACTTTCCCGGCCTAACATGTCCAGTGTAATATCTAAATGTAGATAATATACCCGACGCCTTCAATATATTCAGTTATATGTATTATTCCTACCTTAATTCCAAAATGGCTGATTAATGTCAGTCTGAGTCTACAGGTAAATGTGATACTTAGCTGGCAATCGGCCAAGTTTTATTTAAGAGCTATCACTTTCAAACCATTGAATTAGAAGAAAAATGTATTTAAAGTTTATATATATCACCTTTACCCAGGATTCGAAGTGGTTGAATTACAATACTGAAGTAACATTAACAAAATATAGTTTCATTTACAATTGAATTATTTTAAATTTCCCAATAAAAACACCTTTTTATTCACACCAATATATTAACAATACAACCTGTATAAATAGATGTTCGAAAAAAGAGATCGAACGACTATGAAAGAAAATCGTGAGTCTGTTATTTTACCTTCTACATCAAGATTGAGTTACATTATAAAGTGAAAGCCATTGTCTTCTTTATATCACAGATAAAACAAATACTGATTGCATGTGTCTATTTCTCTTTTTTCTATGTATATAAAAATAAAACGTCCTCAGGTGGCGGTTTGCTGGAAGAAAACTCGATTGTTTTGGGACGGGGTGGGGGGCTATATCAGTTGATATCACATATAACTTCACCGTGGATCATAGTGGGTAACGTGTTTGGGGAGTGTCATGCTTGATGCAGATTTAAGACACCTTCTGTGTATTTCGGAAAAGGGTAATCACATGTATAGCCTCACCCAAATATCCATAGTTTTTCAGTAGCTTTCAAAAGTCGCGGCCCGGCTGGCCCAACACTTCCCTTTTATATAGAGTTTCATATGTTGTTGACTTTTATCTCGTCCTGAATATACAGTCAATAAATGCTACTCAAAGGAACCTTAAACTGTGACCCTAATGAGCCGTGTTCCGTTATATACAAGTTAAATGAATACACACTCATTTTCTTTTTCTTTTTGTGGATCTGAAATCTAAGTTAGCAGACAACACATGCTTTGGGGGCCTCAGTTTTACTCTTGTTTTTTTAATTTAATTTGGATTCCTAAAATAATCGAGACCAGTGAGTTATTTTATTTTCTTATTTTTCTATAGCTAGGTGGTTGCTAGTGACTGGTGAATATTTATACACATTGCGACATAACCACTTGAACATACATACAATACAAAAGAAATACAAAAAATGTAGATTTTTATAAGTATACAGTGTCCTAAATTCTATAAAAGATGTTAATTGGATTTAAAGGATTTTTTAGTTTATTAATAATGGTAAAGTTTTAAAATGTTGTTTTACTTTATCAAAATTGTGTTTATATATCTATTTGAAAATGAATAATTTAGAATTTATGATACTCCTAATCAATATTATTAATACATAGCCTTCCCTCTCTTTGTATCTTTCTATGATACCCTGCTTCAATTTGAAATTTGATTTATTTGTTGTGATATACTAAACCTTATTTTAACATACAAAAAATTATTCTGCAAACATCTCATTGCAATTACACTTTTGTAACTGAAATATGTCAACTGTTGAAAACTACCATATTTATTCATTTAAAAACACACTTTCTCTGTTAAGATATTGTTTCGTATTTTTATCAAACTTATGACACTAATAAGAATATTTTCTGCTGTTTTTAATGGAAATAATGCAATAAATTATTTTACAAATTATTGTTTCAAGTATTAAAACAAAAATTAAGTATTGCCATCCGTGCGTTTAAATGCGTACTAACTGCATTACATGTAAACGGTATGATTCTGTTTGATAAAGGCCTTTAAATAGAACAGGCAAAAATGTAGACTTGAGGGAAATATTGTGGTAATAAAAGATCATGAACGTGATGTAATACAAGATCGTAATCGTGATGTTAAAGTTTTAAAGAATTTCAAGGTATATCTTAAATGAGGTTGAAGCAAGTCACCAATTGATATACATTCGGTTGTATTTCATTTTGACGATTTTAATTACGGAAGTCGGATAACAACCACATTTTGTTAATAACTGCAACTCAGCTGTTTTTTTCATAACCTATAAGAAAATGAAAAACATGTTTATCACACTGTCGGAACAGTTCCAGCATTCAATAGAAAAATCGTAGAAATATGTAAATTCGATATCCCTAACACACATATAAATGACCCCTCCTGGCTTAGTTCAAAGAGTAAAAGTGACGGGGTTAAACTAGTATACAGTCGACTTTGTGATTTCACTTTTCCCATTGTAAAATTTCACTTATATGTAGCCACATACTAATACAGTATCACCTGGATATGGAGTATACATCTCTAAGTTGATCTCATATAGTTGAAATTTTCCGGTAAATTTCATGAATTGGTAAACGGATACGGTGTATATATCTGTGTCACAAATGATCACATATATGTTCAATGTGTGGTAATCACAATCTTCACAGTCTTCTCCTCATTCATGACTTGTCACCGGGTTTGTAATATGAGTAACACAGCAGTTGCCACATGTGGAGCAGGAACTGATTATCCGTCCAGAGACAAAACAGGTGCCACATGTGGAGCAGGAACTAATTATCCGTCCAGAGCACCCGGTGTTACCCCCCGGATTGGTGTAGCTCTAAGTTTAGTTTTCTGTGCAATGTTTTATAGATCGTTGGTTGAACTTTTAGACATTGTATTGCATGTTCCAGCTATTGATTACCCCTGTGATATTTTCAAACTTTTGTTTTATGACTGGAACGACCAGATACAGCACATAGTTATAAGTCGCTCGGTTGAAATATCTAAGGTTGTTGTCGACCAAGTTGTAGTAGTAAAAACGTGGCTATTTAATCTAAAACATATTCTGTTCTGTTCTGTTTAATATCAAATTAATAAATGACATGAATTCATATCGTTGCCCTTCATTTATGATACAATAACGTGTCGTTCTAATCTTATCTATATGCGACAATGTGTCTACAGTACTTAATTATTAAAAAAATAATCTTATTGTATTCTGAGTTTCGGGGAATACAATATAGCACACGAAAAAAAAAGAAGCAAAACAAAAATTCCGGTCGCATCGCTGGC
This sequence comes from Gigantidas platifrons, assembly GCA_002080005.1. Lineage (NCBI taxonomy): Eukaryota > Metazoa > Mollusca > Bivalvia > Mytilida > Modiolidae > Gigantidas > Gigantidas platifrons. The sequence continues at coordinate 661,633 of MJUT01055619.1, forward strand.
GTAATGGTTAGCGTGCTCGCCTTCAGTGTGGTAGATCGTGGGTTCGATCCCCAGTCGGGTCAAACCCAAGACTATAACACTGGTATGTGTTGCTTCTCTGCTAAGCACACATCATTAAGCAGAAAGAACAAATACTGGTTGGCTCGGAATCAGCATAATGTGTTCGCGTGTAGCGACATGTTTACCCACGAACTGTTGTTTCAGTGAGCTAGCGCTATTAAAATCCAACTAAGCGTGTTGGTCTGGATCGAAGCAGACCTCATCATCATTTCATTGCAAACTAATTTGTTCTCGCCATGATATAGCTGAAAAATAGCTGAATTGGCGTTAAGCTACACCCACTCACTCTCTTACTCATATACATGACCGATCACTTTCATGGATCATAATAAGCAATTCAATAACTGGAGGGTTCAAGCTAATTTTTGGGCCCAAAATAGTTTCTAGATGTCATTAAAAATCTTTGGGAGCAAGGTTATCAAGGCACGATGACTAAACAATCGACCTGCCTGAAGTCACTGCTTTCCATACCAATAATAACAACAGAGAATATAATTAACTGATAACTGACCAATGGAATAGCATGGATATTAATTTTGTCTACACGATCTTGACAACTCGAAATATATACACCGACACACACAGACATATAATGAATGAATTCACATGGAAATTAAAAGTGTTTCCATTGCACGATAAAGTCAGTTCACAACAATGTACACCGAGTTCCTCAAGTAACAATATTAAAAAACAACTAGAACTGTTTAAGTAAATGGAGTTAAATTAAACAAAGCAAAATGATTGATTGGTTGTTGTTGAATCTTCATATTCACAATCTTCAACTTGCTGAAGGTAGTAAGTCTTTGGTAGAAGTAGTACAACTTCTTACATAATCTTCAACTTGCTGAAGGTAGTAAGTATTTGGTAGAAGTAGTACAACCTCTTACATAATCTTCAACTTGTTGAAGGTGTTCATTATTTGGTAGAAGTAGAACAACATCTTACATAATCTACAATTTATGTCAGATTAAATATCCTACGCATTGAAAATTAACAATTCTATATGGACAAAGAATTCAGAATTTGAAGAACAATTTGCAGGTCCCCGGAAGCAGTATTATACCTCGATGGAAAATGTGTAAAGATTGCAATATATATTTAACAGATTGGGTGTGGTGTCCCACATTTTTCTGACAGTACGCAAACATGTTCAGGTAAACACAACTTGATTGGGTGGTGAATGTGTTTTCTTTGATAAAATTGCTCATCCATATTAACATTTCAGCCATGCTATTTTCATTTCCCATCGAATGATAGCATACATATTTAGTTTGAAGGCATGTAAACATAGGATCCAATTGTACACCAGAAAATGGACGTTTTTCATTATCTGCAACTTGTGGTAGTGAAAGTAATTCATATAGGATGGGATCTGGAACCACCCATTTTTCTGCCGTCATGACGGTTACTTCAATGTATAGACCATGGACATATATGTTTGTGAGATTACGGAATATACAAACGGGATTGTGTTGTGTTATATCGTAGCTTCCAGGAAGATGTTTCAACGGAACTATAAAACATTGGTAAAATTCCCTTCATAATGTTCCCAATTTCTTCAGTTGTTTTCACCTTGAATAACTGTTCAAACACCTCCCGTTCTAGTCCATTAAAATATTTATGATAATTAATGCCCACTTGATATCTTGGTGGAAAAATGAGAAATGTGTCACAAATTTCAATTGATTGCCTATATACCAGGTTAGTGAAGAACCATGTTGCTGCACGTAATTTTACGAAAAAAATATCCAGATTCAACGATTTGTGAATTAGTCGTTTTGATGCAAGTATAAAATTTGTTTTCTTTGATTCTTTATACATTGCATAGTATAAGAAACCCACCATACTTCTGACAAGATACTTAGCGTAATCACAGGCCATTACATTAGCTTTTTCAAATTTTGTAGAATCCCTACATAATTCAACAAACTTGTTGTACCATTTTGTGGTATGTATGAGTCCAAAAAAGAAAATGGAGCAAACAGACAACTAGAGAAAGCCAAAAAAAAACAAAAAAACTGAAGCAAGCCAGTGTTGTTGATGTTAACGATTCACGTTTTAACAGTGTATTATTATAATGTGCTTTCCTAAAAACACTCTCGAAAGCATCTATGTAAAAGCATGTGCCGTGTCATATTTGCTTAAAATGTCAACTATTTCATTTGACATTTCTTCTGTCATTTTAGAATTAAACATATTTCTACGTTCTATGATATAATGTGGAATATTTATAGCTTCTATCATCTGTGTCAGCTTTGTTAGACATATATTTAAACAATTAATGTAATTTGAGTATACCCATTGATATGAACAAAGCTCAACACACCAAAACATCACATGCTTTATATGGAACGATGATACCACTTCTCTTTGAGACGTATTCAAGTTTTCCCTTTGTATTATTTTGATCAATACATAACACAATATTTGAACATCAGTGAGATCTAAGAGCAGATTGTGTGCACCCGGAAAAAAAATGCGCCATTGTATATCCTTATTTTCACTATTTTGATTATCATTATCATGATGTCGTACTGGTACTACGTCACACCATATACTTTTGATATTTTCTTGCATGCTATTAGAGGGTCAATTGCTTGGCTTACGTCTAGTTATAAACGAGTTTGCAGAATATGGCTACGTGTCGTAATGAAAGCACTGCACAATATCATTTTTTCTAGTAGACCCTGCATAGTCTTTAGTGTGGAGTGTATGAGCAAGTCCGTTGTATCCTCTTTCTCACATTTCTGCTGGGACAACAATAACCTTCGCTCCATAACTTACCGAATGATTAATTTGATGAATCCATCAACAGAGAATTTGATAAATACACTTTGCCATTCATTATTCTACAATTCTTCAAGTAAGCACAATTGATTGTCACTTCCGCCAATGGTAGTTTGACATATCCTGGAAAGTTGTAATCTTCTTCGACAAAACAGGATGCATCACAATCTTCATTGTCATGTAGCGGTAAGGGAAACAGTGGAGGGTTGTTAATACTGTTTGTACGTGGGGTGTATAACTTGATATGACTATATGTTAATAAGAAATCATAATCGTGATGGCTTTTATCACTATAGATACCAACACACATGCCTTCTGAAGTACTTCCGGCTATTGCAGACGTGCATGTATCCGTGTTCTCGAAAATATTATTTAGTGCAGTCCGGAGATGAGCGAAATGTCGTTGTATTTGTCGCTCACGTTTCGAAAACCCCAAATTTTCGTGGAACTCCTGTAGTTCCGTCATCGTATATTGATAGAGTGAAACAGATTAATATCTGATTAAGTTAATGTGAGATATTCTGATGGAGAAAAAAAATCACGATATTATAAATTCAACACACTATAATATGTTCTGTGAATTTTTGGAAAATAATCACCCAATATTTATATTGACGATTTATTTATTTATTTATTTCATTTTTGGAAATTCGGTGTCAACGAATTTAAGAATCAACAAATATATTTTTGCTACCTGCAATGCACTACAATTTAAGTTATTTCACAATATATATATACGTAGATATAAAACATAGTGTGTAGGAATCGTTCCTAAAATAACCGTCATCAGGTACCCTCATAATAGAAAGATTGGAATTAAGTGATCCATAAGTCTCTTGGATTTTTATTGTTTGTAATCTGTATTGCTGTCCTCTCTACACGATCGGATTTGTAAATTCAACATTGTTTCAATTTCGTAGTTTGATCTACAAGACACTACACAGAAAACTAACGATTGAGCAATGAGAACCCCACATAAAACCGGTGAGGGGTGAACTCTGATGCTCTCTAAGTCTAAGCAGTTCCTTCTCCATTAGTAGCAAGTCAGCTAACTCAAAACTACTGTGTGTACGAGTGATTATTTTAATTGGCTTTCGTGAAGAGTAGAATATTTTGGGATAAATTTATATTTATCCATTTCCATATGGCAAAACAAATCATATTTGAACTCTGATATTTTACAATTTGGGTCCTAACTAGCCTAACATTGTCACTCTTTATTTAAAGGGGCATTTTCTGCCAAATCCTAATTTTTTTTACCCATAAAAGCTATCAGATATGATTGAGGCCTTAATAAAACGTGTTTCTGCAACTTATAAATGTTATGAAATGTACGCGTATCGGAAAAAAAAAACGTGAAACTGCTCGTGTTTTGAGATCGATCAAGAAATGGACACCATCTTATTAATTATCGACATTGTTTACTGAGTTTGTCGAATCGTCATTAAATCAGTACAACAATGCACTTATTTCTTAATTTTTGATGAATCTGCTTTTAGTCGGTGTTAATTACGAACAAAGAACCATGCAAGTTGGCAGTTAATAAGCGACAAATTACACATTATTCGTTTTTACATGTCACTAGTAAGGTCAATTGCATACGGAAAAAGCGAGGTCAAATTATTTGCTTGCTAGCAAATAAGTAACCAATGGTAATTTTTGTTCTCAAAAGGCGGAAAGTGGTTCGATAAGCTGTTTAATGTGAAATATTTACCTTTATTTCATCATTTTAAAGTTATTTACCAATTTCCAAAGCATATAATTTTTTGGTCAAAATCGTAGCCAATGCCCCTTTAAGCATCTGTAACAAGCCACATTTGATTGAGATATCGATTTTCCCTCTTAATGTTTTATACGTATCTATGTTCGATCGATGACGTGTTATATATTTAATTTCATATCAAATTTGCATGCAGAGATATTTCAAGGGTATCATAAATAAGGTATTTATTAAAGATTTAACATATGTCAGTTGGGTTTAAAATTGATTTTACCACGGATTTGCCGTTTATGCTGATATTTTACCCCTCGCTATCGCTCGTGGTAAAATATTTGGCATCAAGGGCAAACCCGTGGTAAAATCAGTATATATTCAAGCCCCCATGAATTATTTCTTAATTATAATGCACTTACATGAATAGTAGAAAAGTTTGTGTCCTACATTTATTTACTTTTTTGTTTCTAAATTTTCAAATATAACAGACTGAAATAAGTATATCATACAGCGTGGTCCCATCAATCTAGTCTAACCACGCCACTTTTTATTGAAGTTAATATACCCAGCAAGGACTTCCTGTTTTCTTTGCGATTAGATTTCTGAATTGTAATAGGACTGTATTGTATTTTGTGTTTTACATTTTGAAGTAGAACAAACAGATGAATATATTAGCCTTTTCAGCTCCTACTTTTCGGGTCTAACATGTCCATTGTAATATTTAGATAATATACTTGAAGTCTTCAATATATACAATCATCTGTATTAGTCTTACCTTAATTTAAAAATTGCTGATGAATGACAGTCTGAGTCTACAGGTAAATATGATAATTAGCTGACAATCGTCCAACTGTTATTTAAAAACTATAATTTCTCCAACCATTGAATTAGAAGAAAAGGGTATTTAAAGTTAACATATATCACCTTTTCCAAGGTTTCAACCATCTCCGCTAGCCAAGGTTTACGATCCGCTCTACTCTTTGTCACCATTGGCATCGTTAGACGGATTTTCGTAATTCCCGCGCACTGCCACCTGCTGGATTTTGACCGTTACTCCCCTTGTAATGATGTAATTTGCAAAATTCTACTTGTATCGCCTCACCAGACTATATATTTTTTGAGTGGGTATCAAAAGTCTTTAATATATACAATTATCTGTATTATTCTTACCTTAATTTCAAAATGGTTGACGAATGTCAGTCTGAGTCTACAGGTAAATATGATGGCAATCCGTTTTATTTATAAACTATATATTTTCCAACCATTGAATTAGAAGAAAAATGTATATAAAGTTTACGTATTTCACCTTTACACAGGATTGCAAGTGATCGACACCACCACAGACTCCATACTTTTTTGAGTGACTATCAAAATTCCCTACCTTTTGTATACATAATTTTATATGTTGTTGACCTTGTTCTTGTTCCGAATATACAGGTAATCCTTATATAAATGCCACTCGCGGGACACTTAAAATATGCCTCTCATGGGAAGTTTTTTCTTAAATGCAGATTAAAATTATCTGCAATGTTTATTAATGGGAAAAATTAGGCTTTCTTTTATATTCATTCATCTTTTATATATTAGTTGCCATCAATGTGACAGTTATGTCTTGGCGGACAGGTTTACTGGTGGAGAACACCGGAGTACTCGGAAGAAAAAGCGTTTCTGAAATAACTTTCATTAGTTACGCTCAACATTGACAGATTGGAAAGCTAATTAATTTAAATGCCTTTTCGAGAAGGAAAACCACAGCATAGCAAAGATCGGTTAAGTTAAACTCAGACTGATGGAAAAGATCATTAGTCTTAATTATATGAGTAAGTACATTAATTAGGATCTGTAAATGTCAATGATAAATATATGTAATAATCAGTGTCAGTGATAAAGGACTGACTACTGGTCCGGTGGTACCAACGGGAATATCGAAGAAGAACAAATAACACAACGGACAAAAGAAAAAAGTACAAAAAGACAAACAACTATCTACAAAATACACACATAAAACTAAAGATCAAATTACAGGAACCTCACTGAAAACCTGGTGTGACCTCAGATGCTCTTGAAATGTAAGCAGTTCCTACCCCACTAGTGACACCCGACGTGTTCATCTAGGTACAAACCAGGTGATAAGTGAAGAATGAGGAAAGGACCTGTAAGTGCTTACGACAAGTGGAACATATCCGTGGTCATTTGTGACACAGATATTCCATTACGGTTAACCATGCCATGGTGGTGACCGTAAAACTTTACAACTGATGACTTCAACTTAGGCAAGAGGAACCCTTGGTTCAGTAGCTTCCGTGTTAGCAGCAATCCTACTATATCAAGGAAATCCTGATAGGAACCACAAGTTTATCAGTGCTAGAGGAAGATCGACATCTGTGTCAACAAATGACATTAATTAGGAACATTACATTTCAAACATAAATATAAAATTTATATGATTTGTAAGATAGATTAAATAGTATCCATTTTATTGTACGTTTTTTGTTTACACATTAAAACCATATTAGGTAATTCTGATGAACTTACTGTCAAGTGTGCTGTATTTCATATACAATAAAACCTGGCCATGTAATCACTCCTATTAAGATGTCTTCTGTATTGAAATGGCTCTTTTGTCTTGTCCTTTAATAAACAAATCATATGCATTGAACCATTTATCACGATGTCATATGTCTTAAAATACATTTTGTCCCAGCCTCTTATTACAGGTTTGACTGTACATTAATATAATCAAAATTCTAATACAATTATAATGTAACGCGTATTTCCATTGGCTATCGAGGGCCGTCAAATATGCTGTTGACAGGCCTGAATGACTGGTAGATCCCTATCTATGCCGAATGCACTTGTTTGGGCTGAACCAGATATTTCCGACTATGAATTTGACGCTGACGACATATTAAGGAGATAACGGTATTGTATTTGAAAATTTCACGGCATCAATTGGAGATTTGATTGTCCCAAATTGAGTTTACTGTTCATTTTTATGCAATACTGAACAAAAAATGTATTCTTGCATATCCCTGGGTCTAAATATCACAAAAAATAACATTCCTGGAAATATTGTTGAACGACTTTGGCACATAAACAACGTGACGTCATATGAAGGCTTCCAGTTTCAAATGTAAAGATCAGACGTTATTTGGCTTCGTGTACGCTTCAATTTATATATAATTTAACTAAAACAAGTTTTCAAGGCAGGCATTATAATATTTTTTGCGAATTATTGTACATATGACATGTAGGATTTCACGTTTTCAAGATGGCTGATCCTTAAGCAACTACGTTACTATTTTTTAAGCGAACGGAATTTGAAAAGTGCATATATTTCGTCATTTATTTGTATGTTTTCAAACTAGTGTGTACACGTTGGAAGAATTTCATAAGAGTAGAAATAACAGTACTGTATTTGAAGGGTTGTTGGTGTGAATTGACGGTCGCAAATATATGTTTTACTGACTCCGCTTCGCGTCGCCTGTAAAACGGCATTTCCGACCGTCAAATCCACAATTTACACCTCCAACTCTTCAAATACAGTAATGTTATTCCTTAACTAGAACAAGATTATGTAAGTAAAATGTACCTATTATTACATTATTTAGACTGATATATTTCCACAGGGACATGAATAATAATAGTTATGAGGAAGCATTGATTTTTCCATTAAATGCATTCAGTATTAGTTAATTTAATGTAAGGGAAATCTAGATGTAACAACTTTGATGCATAAACTATAGTTTTTTTTTAATAATAAGAGTGTTTTTTCTTTGGAAGGTATTTTTGTTTTACGTGTTATTATTTCTTCTAAATATACTTACTCCCAAATACCTTGGTTATTATTTGTGTGATAGTGCTAAAGTTTTAGACATTGCTATATATTTTGTATTATTAACTGTATTTAGTAATTGAATTAAGGAGCATAGAAATAAGATTTAATTATCTTGTATATTTTATTCAATAGTTACTTTATATATTTGTAGTCTGCTAGTTTAGTCAAGTGTGACAATTCTTGAAATTACTTTCTTTCTTTTCTATTGGTAAGTTTATTTTGGCGGGAACCTTTTGTCTTCACTTCTATTGTTTTGGTCATATTCACTTTGGAGAAGCTATCTTAAACGGCCATTTTACTTCTCAGGCAATCTTGATATTGGAATTATACTTTGAATTTTAAATCTAGTTTTGAAGGACAAATTGGTAATAATTGACCAGATTGTATCCACTGAAGTTGCAGGCCTTTGCACCTAATGTGAGGGTTAGTAATTTACAACTTTAGTTATTATGTGAATAGTGAGGAAAAAGAAAGAATCCATAACTCATATATATTTTAGTGTTTTCATTTGACACCAATTGAGGAGGTAAATACTGTTACATTTGTCTTTCTAATCTCTTGACTATAGGTGTACATGATGAATGTTATGCCATAATCTATTCGTGCTCACTTAATATTAGACGAATTACTACTGTATTATACACACATGATATAGCCGATCCATAATGTGTTATATATATTTTTTTTATTTTGATTTGTGGTGTTTAACGCCACTTTCATCAATATTTCAGCTATATCAGGGCAACCAGATATAGTGGCGGAGGAAACTGGAGTATCCGGAGAGAACCACCGACCAGGGGCAAGCAACAGGCAAACTTTATCACTTGCGGCTGCTAATCGAGTGCACCCTTTTTGTAATTTACAAATCTGTGCGCGAACTGGTCTATAAGACACTACACAGAAAATTAACGATTTACCAATGCGAACACCACATAAAACCGGGGAAGGGTGAACTCAGATGTTCTGGAAAGCTAGACAATTCCTGCTACACTAGTAGCAGGTCAGTTAACTCTTATATACTGTGTTTTTATTCATAATTGGAACTGACTTTCATTAAGAATAAAATTCTACATTTACTCATTTTCGTTTCTAACACATTTCCATATAACAAACGAAAAAAAATCATCCATTTTACAACTTGGGCCCAACAACTAGCTAAACCTCGTTGTTAGATGCCTGTCCAAAGACTGGAATGTGAGGGTCATGTATATGTTTGATAGGGTATCAGTTTACGTCTATATCATACACACACGGTATATTACAGATCAACTACGTGTTATATATTTAATTGAGGTTAAATATATAACACGGTGGTGTATCAGAAAATATTACAGACAGCCTCATGGTGGACCTTAGTGAGTAATGAGTTTGAGGAGTGTCATGCTTTCTGTAAGTTAGAAACGCCTTCTGTGAATTTCGAAAAATAAGGTATTTATATTGTAGCCTGTACAAAAGTCTTCGTTTTTCTTCTCACTATAATCTTTATTTTTTTTCAGCTGCTATCAAATGTTGTGGCCCCTGATGGACCCTCCCTCTTTACAATATAGCATATGTTGTTGACTTTGTTCTGGTCCTGGATATACATTCAATCCTGTATATAATTTCCACTTGAGGCAACCTTAAGATGTGCCCCCACATATGAGCAGTTGTCCGTTATATGCAGGTTAATATTATATGGAATATTCCTTAGTGGGGAAATAATTCCAGCCATTATAGAGAGATTCTTTGCTATATAGAGATACCCTTTAAAACAGGTTTGACTGTATTTGTCAAAATAAAATCGTTAGAATCATGCAAACGTCTGCAAAAATGACACATGTGTCAATTTAACTCAATATTCCAATGTACCGAATCTATATATATAAGTGTTTATCGGATTATTGCCAAATACAATGCAGCACTTACATTTCTGTGATGGGGGGAGGGGGGAGGTAATACTGTTTTCTTTCATTTGTATTGACACTAAATAGTACGGTTAAATCAAGGGACATAGAAAACGATAGACGGTCATTCGATGTTACTCATCTTAATTAATATATGAAAATTGTATTGTTTATTATGTTCTATATAGTAGATATGGTATAAATATATGGTATAGTGTTTTACTGTTGGAGGTGTGCTCTTTCGATAGGAATGGTGCTCTGGTTATAAGATAGAGAATATTAAACTGGTGGGTGTCTTGTTTGTAGAGGATAGTGCCACCCTCTTTCTCGATTTCTAAAAGGAGTAATTGCAATTAGCATTGGGACCATTAGCGGCCAACAATTAGCATGATGACCTTTAGTGGTCAACAATTAGCATTATGACCTTTAGCGGCCAACAGTAAGCCAATTTATTGTTGGAATAAAATAACATATAATTCCTTTCAACCAATGACTACGTAGCAGTTAGTATCGTATTACATCATCTCAACAAGGTGCTGTAACCAGATCGTAATTTGTAAATAACATACTCTTATTATATGTTGTAGCTTAGCACCATAGTTTGCTTTATATCAGCCATATTATGGCGTGACATTAAATAAGCCAGTTAAAATTAAGCAAGGAAATATTGGATAAATAGTATTGCTCAGTTCATCACTTTGAATGTTTTACGGTCGCCATCATGACTTGGTTAATCTTTACTGAATTTATATGTCACAACTGACCATGGATATGCCCCTCTTGTCTGAAGCACTTCTCGGTCTTTTCTTAATTCATGACTTATCATCGCGTGTGTAACTAGAGTAAAACGACTGGTGTCAGTACATACCCTTACGATGCACTCGAGCTCACTCCCGGTGTTAAGTGGGATTCGCATTGTTCAATCGTTAGATTTCTGCGTAGTATTTTGTGGATCGTTGTTTATCCTTTTATCCCTTATCGTTTGGCCATTCTGCTGTCTGTCTTTCGATTTACGGATTCCGATTACCCGTTTGGTACCTTTAAACTCTTCTTTAACTATATACGACGGATGCCACAAGTGGAGCAGGAACTGACTACCCTTCCGCAACTCCTGAATTCACCTGAATTCACTCCAGCTGCTTAGTGGTTTCGTTTTCCTCGATCTTTATATCTCCTATGGTATCTTCAGACTCTACTTAATTATAAAGTAATATCAAGAAACGAAAAAGTTAAATCAAAATCATAAAAGAACATTAGAAACTAAACGAGTAAATACACATCACATCACAACTGTGTGCCTGTCTGAAGTAAGAACCTGGATTTCCAACTCCATAACACGTGGTCTGTTTTCTGTTCCAAGATTTGAGATGAGAGGTGCTTATTAATTTTGTTGATATTAAATATTGGTGGAATTGTTGACCATCATTGTTTATATTATCTTTTCATAATACAACAGCTCACTATACGAGTTATATTCTTCTTACACACATCTAAATAGTCAACTAATAAAAAAAGGGTTTTAGTGGGGTTCGTGTTACTCGATCTTTAGTTGTATGTGTATTTTTTGTAGATCGTTGTTTGTTCTTTTGTCCTTTTCTTTGGCCATTGTGTTGTCTGTTCTTCTTCGCTATACGGATTCTGATTATCCCCTTTGGTATCTTCAAACGTTATGCTTGCTGATTGGCTTCCAGATACAGCCCTCAGTTATGAGTTGCTCGGGTGAAATATTCAAGGCTGCTGTCTCCTTTAGCAAAAGATTACAAAACCTGTAGGTAGTTTTAATATTTTACAATTATCATATGCAACCTGTAACTTAACCTTCAACTTGTATAAGTTGGTCAGTTTTTTCGTAGAAGTAAATTCCACAATTTCTGTCTGTTTAAATATCCTATACATTGAAAATTAGCAATTCGATACGGACAAAGAATTCAGAATTTTAATAACGATTTTCAAGTACCCTGAAGCAGTATTATACTTCGATGGAAAAATGCATAAAGATTGTAATATATATTTAACGGATTGTCGGTGGTGTCCGGCTTTTATCTGACAGTACGCAAACATGTTGAGGTATGCACAACTTGATTGGGTAATGAATTTCTTTTCTGTGATGAAACTGTTCATCAAATTTAACATTTCAGCCATACTATTTACATTTCCCATCGAATGGTAGCATAAAAATGTAGTTTGAAGGCAAGCAAACATTGAATCCAGATGAATACCCGCAAATGCCGATGGTTCATTATCTGCAACTTGTCGTAGTGAAAGTAATTCATATAAGATGGGTTCAGGAATCACCCATTTTTCTGCCGTCATAAAGGTTACGTCCATGCGTATACCATGGAAACACATGTTTGTGAAATTATGGAATATGCAAACGGGAGTTATTTGTGTTCTATCGTGGTCTTCAGGGAAGTAACCCAATTTGACGGAATTGTAAAATATTAGCAAGATTTCCGTCATAATGTTCTCAATTTCTTCAGTTGTTTTCCCCTCAATTAGCAGTTTAGCCACCTTCATCTTTATGTCATTGAAATATTCACCATAACTAATGTCCACTTTTTGTGTTGGTGGAAAAGCCAGGAATAGGTCACACTTTTTAATTGACTGACAATATTCCAGTTTAGTTAAGAAAAATGTTGCGGCACGTAATAGGACGCAAGAATTATCCAGATCCAACGATTTTTGAATGAGTCGCTTTGATGCACGTAAAAAATCCGCTTTGTTTGACTCTTTATACTTTGCATTGTATAAGAAACCCAACATACTCATGACAAAATACTTAGAGAATTGAATGGATACACCTTTCACCTTTTTCAAATTTTGTAGAATGTTCTTATACTTCAATAAACTGTTTGTGGCATTATGTGGTATGTATAAATTCCAAACTGTAGATGAACCAATATAAGAAGATAGAGTATCCATATAAGCATTGAGGCAAGCCATTATTGTAGATTTTATGGTTTCGTGTTTTAACAGTAAATTATTATAATGTGTTACCTCAAAAACACACTTGAAAGTATCTAATCTAAAAACACGTGTCATGTCAAATTTGCTTAAGACGTCAACAATTTCCGTTGACATTGTTTCTGTCAGTTTAGAATTAAACAGATTTCTACTTTTTATGATATAATGTGGAATATGTCTAGCTTTTATCATTTCTATCAGCTTTGTTAGACATATATTTAAACAATTAATGTAATTTGAGTCCACCCATGGACATGAACAAAGCTCCACACACCAAAACATTACATGCTTTATTTGGAACGACGACACCACTTCTATTTGAGGCGTATTCAAGGTTTCCTTTAGTATTGTTTTGATCAATGCATAACACAATATTTGAACATCATTGAGATCTAAGAGTAGATTGTGTTCACCCGGAAAAGAAATGCGCCATTGTATATCATTATCTTTACCATCATGATGTCCTACTGGTGCTACGTCACAACCTTGACTTTGGATATTTTTTAACAGGCTGTTAGATGGCCAATTGTTTGGTTTATGCCTGGTTATGAACGAGTTTGCCGAATTTGGCCACCCGTCGTAATGTAAGCAATACACAGTATCCATAGTATAGTCTTTATTGTAGAATGTATGAGCAGGTCCGTTGATATAGACCTGTCGGCATGTATCTACGGATCGCTTCAACTCAGACAGTATAACAGCATCGTTAATTGGTTTAATGAGTGTGTTATATAATGTATACATCATCATAGAATTTGATAAATACAGTTTGCCATCATTCATTCTTATACAATGATTCAAGTAAGCAGAATTGGTTTTCACTCCCACCAATGATAATTTGACATATCCTGGAAAGTTGTCATCATCTTCGACAAAACAACATGCTTCATAATCTTCATTGTCATGTAGGGGTAACAGTGGAGGGTTGTTAATATTGTTTGTACGCGGAGTGGATAGCTTCACATGTCTACTTGTGAGTAAGTAATCATGATCGTGGTGGATTTGTTTACCATATATACCACCACGCATGCCCTCTGAAGAACTTCCTGTTAGTGTAATCTTTACTATGTCGTTAGTACGACCAAAAATATTCAAAAGTTCATTATTGAGATGGGCGCTATGTATGTGTATTTTTCGCTCACATTTAGAAAATCCTATGGCATTCATTATGTCTACTGGACGAATTGAACGTTCATGATCTCCTTCAAAGAGCAAATTTTCACAGAACTCCTGAAGCTCCGTCATTGTATATCGATGCACTGAAACAGAATAATATCAAGTTAAGCTAATGAGAAATTCTGATGGACTTGTTGTCAAGTTGGCAGTGTTTCATATACAGTCAAACCTGTCCATGTAGTCACCGGTATTAAGCGGTCACCTGTATGAAAAGGTCATATATTTCTTGTCCAGTCATCAAACAATCATATCAATTGAACCTTTTTTAACGATGTCACATCTATTAAAAAATCACCCATCCTTGTCCCAAAGATGACCTCTTATTACAAGTTTGACTGTAGATTTACATATACAACATGATACCAGGATTATAAACAAAATATTATGTAGGTAAAATGTGCCTGTGATTACACTATCTAGATAGAGGTATTTCCGCATATAATGGAGTAACAGTATCTGTGGGGGAGGGTGGATTTTGCATTGACTACATTCAATAACAGCTAAGAAGAATGTTGCGGTAAGTAATTTAACTCAAGGAAAAAATACAGATTTGATGCAAATAAAATTTATATTTTTGATAAGAGTTGTCTTTCTTTGGTAGGTATTTTTGTTTTACATGTTATTATTTCCTATAGATATACTTTCTCCTCAAGATCTTTGAATTACTTGGCTTTTCAATCTATTGACTATGGACATATATGATTAATGTTATCCCAGAAATCATCCGTGCTCCCATAATTATATTATTTACTACTATATTATACAAACACACACGATATAACCGATCGATGACGTGTTGTATATTTAATTGAAGTTTAAATGTGCATGCACATATATCTAAAGGTTATCTAGCAAAAAGTTATTCATTAAAAATATTCTTAAGGAATAGGTAAGTTGGATATAAATTATTGTCCAGTAAATATGATTTATTATTTTAATCTACTTACATGAAGAGTAGAAAAGTTTTGGATCCTACATTTATTTACTTTCGTTTCTAATATTTCAATGTCACAGACTGAAAAAAAGTGCTTTGCCCTGTGATATTTTACTGTGTGGTTCCATAAAACTAGCTTAACCACGCCAATAAAAGTGAATGTACCTAGCCAGGAAAGTGAATGTACCTAGCCAGGAAAGTGAATGTACCATGCCAGGAAAGTGAATGTACCAAGCCATGCAAGTGAACGTACCTAGCCAGGAAAGTGAACGTACCTAGCCAGGAAAGTGAATGTACCAAGCCAGGAAGTGAATGTACCTAGCCAGGAAAGTGGGCGATCATGTATATAGCGGTATCTATATTGTCTTGTTCTATGATAATCCGGATCGATTTTGGAACTGTATTTAGACTGTACGAGATGTGTTGCTTTTAAATTTTTTATGAACTAAGAGATGAATATACAACCCTTTGCAGCACCGACTTTCCTGGTCTAACATGTCCACTGTAGTATTTAGATAATGTACTTGACGTCTTCAATATATACAATTATCTGTATTAGTCTTACCTTATTTTTAAAATGGATGATTAATGCCAGTCTGAGTCTACAGGTAAATGTGATAATTATCTGGCAATCGACCAGTTTTTATTTAAAATCTGTATTTTCCCAACCATTGAATTACAAGAAAAATGTAATTAAAGTTAACAGGTTTCAAAGCGATTGAATAACAATATTGAAGTGACATAAACAGATATATTTCATTTACAAAAAGAAACAGCGTTTTAAATTTCCCAATAAAATAGATTTGGAACGACATATTTGTATTTAAATCAATGCATGAACAATACAACCTTTATGAATATATGCTAAAAAAAAAGCGAATGACCATGAAAAATCGAGCCTATATTATTTTATCTTTTACAATTAAAATTGGGTTACATTGCAAAGTCAAAGGTATATTCTTTCTGATGTGTCAAATAAAGATTTACTGATTGAGTGTGCCAAACTCATTTTTTTCTTTTTATGTCAAAATTTAACGTCCGCAGTGGCAGGATAGGGGAGACCAAAGCGATTTTTCTTATGGCTGGCGAGGGGGAGGGATAGTATTATTGTTACTTTTTGAGTGACACCTGATTACCCAACACTCCCTCTTTTTTACATAATTTTATATGGTGTTGACTTTGTTCTCGTCCTGAATATAAACTCAATCCTGTATATAAATGTCACTCCAGGGAACCTTAAAATGTGACCCTTATGAGCAGTTGTCCGATAAGTGCAGGTTACAACTGTATGCAATGTTACTTAATGGGTAAATTATACTGCCCTTTATTAACATTGGTTTGTTATGTAGAGGTTCCCAACAATGGTTCAGTTGTATTGTGATGGTCAGATTTACTGGTGGAAAAAACCGGAGTACCCGGTGAAAAATGTATAATTTTCCTCTGGTACGTTCAACATTGACATACAGATAATTTAAATGTTTTTGCGGTGAAGAAAATTACAGAACCTAAACAGGATACCAAAATTCGGTTCAGGTCACTTCAGTCTGAGAGAAAATAACCTTAGTTTTGATCAAAGGAGTAAGTACATTAATTAGAACCTGTGAATGTCAATGATAAATATATCTTATAAACCATGTCAGTGGTAAAGCACTGACAACTGGTCGGGTGTTAACTTCGGGGACTAATAGTTCACCAGTAGATGTGTGGATCCAGTGGTAGTAATAAAACGTAGATATCAAATTTAAAGCATGGTCTGTGTAGTATCAAATGACTTCAATAACATGAATTCATGTCGTTTTTGTTCATTTATAATATTTTGCCTCTTTCTGCGACTTGATTTCTGAACTCTATTTAGACTGTATGGTTTTAATTTTGTGTGTACTAGCAAATGCATATATCCGCCTTTACAGCACCGACTTTCCTGGCCTAACATGTCCACTGTAATATTTAGATCATGTACTTCACGTCTTCAATATGTACAATTATCTGTATTAGTCTTACATTTATTTCAAAATGGCTGATTTATGTCATTCTGAGTCTACAGGTAAATGTGATGATTAGTTGGCAATCCGTCAAGTCTCATTCATAAACTATATATTTTCCAGCCATCGAATTAGAATAAAAATGTATCTAAAGTTTACGTATATCACCTTGACCCCACCAAAGTTGTAACGCCAGATAGCCCAACCCTCCATCTTGTCTACATATTTGTTTTTGACCTTGTTCTTGTTCTGAATATACAAGTAATCATGTATATAAATGTCACGTTAAATTGTGTCCATTATGAACAGTTGTCCGCTAAATGCAGGTTGATATTATATGCAATATTCCTCAATGGGTAAATTAGGATGCCCTTTATAAACATTGATTTGTTGACAAAATATTGGAATGCTAAATAATCTAAATGTGTTTGTGAGGAAGAAAACCACAGGATAACACACATCGGTCAAGGTCACCTAAGCCAGAAAGAAAATAACCTTAGTTTGAATCATAGGAATAAGTGCATTAATTAGAAGCTGTGAATTACAACCATGCCAGTGATCAAGCATTGACTACTGTCGCGTGAAACCCAAAGGGACTAATAGTCTACTATTAGAGGTGTCGAGCTAGTGATGGTAATAAAAACCTAGATATTTTATTTAAGACATGTTCTGTGTAGCATCAAAGGACTTAAATGACATTAATTCACGTCGTTGCCCTTCATTTAGGTTAAAATGACGTGTCATTCTAATATTATCTTTATACTACAGCTTGAAAGATTTTACCCTATTTTCTATTGTCATTTTCAGGGATTAAAATGAAAAAAAATACAACAACGTGATAACAATTCCAAAGTCTAGCAGAAACATAACAAAGATATAATTTTGTGTTTAGTGTAATATCTAGATAATGTACTTGACGCCTTCAATATGTACAATTAACTGTATTATTCTTACCTTAAATTTAAAATGGCTCATGAATGTCAGTCTGAATCTACAGGTAAATGTGATGATTAGCTGGCAGTCAGCCAATTTATATATGTAAACTTTTTTTTCTCCAACTATTGACTTAGAAGAAAAAAGAATTTAAAGTTTACATATATCACCTTGAGGACCAGGGTTCCAAGTGATTGAATTACAACATAAAAAAAATATGTTATTTACTATAACATCATTTAAAATTTTTCAATAAACTGATTTTGTATTTTCTTTTATTCACACCAATATTTCAACAATACAACCTGTATAAATATATTTTATAGAAATGAAAGAGAACGAGCGACCATGAAATATCATGTGTCGATTATTTTATCTTCTACAATAAGAATGTTTTACTTTACAAAAGCAAAATCATTTTCTTCTTGATACCTACTCATTTTGTTTTCTTTTTATATCAAAATAAAACGTACTCAGGTGACATTTAGGGGGAAAACTGCTCCATTTATTAAATTTTTGGGGGTTTGTGTCAGATATTATTAGAGAAAACCTCACTGTGGATCATAGTTGGTAACGTGGTTGGGAAGTGTCGTGCTTTCTGCAGGTGTAAACCACCTTCTGTAAATTTGTAGAAATGGTAGGCACATTGTAGCCGATACAAAAGCCTATATTTATTGCCTAACCCAAATCTCTGTATACTTTTTCAGTGGCAACAAACGTTTTGGACTGGGTTGACCCAACACCCCCTCTGTTCTCTATAGTTTAACATGTTGATGACTTTGTTCTCGTCCTGAATATATACTCAATCCTGTATATAAAGACCACTGAAGTGAACCTTAAAGTATGCCTCTAATGAACAGTTGTCCGCTATATGCAGGTTAATATTATATGGAATATTCCTAATGGGAAACATGAGGCTGCTCTTTATAGAGAGTAATTCGTTACATAGAGGCGCCCTTTAAGACAGGTTTCACTGTATTTGAAATACTGCTCAATAGCTGTTCATTAATTATCATGAAATCAATTAATCAATCATTCAATCAATGCACAATCAATCATTCAAACAATCAAAATCAAAATTATTTTAGATTTTATCTTGTTTTGTCATTGTCAGTTTCATGGAAAAAAATGAAACACAGAACATACCACACTGTGTGAACAGTTCTAAAATCTAGCAGAAAACAACAAATAACATACTGTCGGAACAGGTCTAAAATCTAACCGAAAAACAACAAATACCACACTGTCGGTACAGTTCTAAAAATCTAACAGAAACACAACAAATAATATACTATCTGAACAGTTCTAAAATCTAACACAAACACAACAGATACCACACTGTCGAAACAGTTCTAAAATTTAATCGAAAAATTGAAGATAGAGCCAAATTGATACCCTTACCACACACATATACATGAACGATCACTTTCCTAGCTCAGAAGAGGCAATTCAATAAAAAGTGGCAGGTGTAAACTACATTTCGTGCCAAAAAGAGTTATATGATGTCATTCACAGTCTTTGAGAACAATGCTTTATCAATACGGGAGGGAGATTGACATTAGTTTTCATAAATTACATTAATAAGAACATTACATTTCAAACATATATGATCTGTAATATAAAATTTATGAATACACATTTTATTGAACGTTTGTCTTTTACACATTAATGACCAGATTTGGTAATTCTGATGGACTTGCTGTCATGTGGACAATATTTCAAATACATTCAAACCTGGTCATGTAGTCACCTCTACTAAGCGGTCACCTGTATTATGAAAAGATAGCTTAAACAGCGAGGGTCAGCACTTTCGCTAATATAAAATATATATACAACATATTTTGCTTCAAATGAACGAACTCAAAAAGACTACGACATATGACAATCTGACATTCAGGTCATAGCAGATTAGTGTGGTAGGTTTATGTCGGTTGGCATGATTATAACCCGGACCGTCTGATCATGGAATCGCCAATGCCAATGCAAATAGTTTAATAAAAAAAAACATGCACGGGTTCGCCCCACTAACAAAGACCGCGTTTTCACAAAAATTAATGGCAGGATTTAATATGACAAAGTTAGCTGTATAGGTTTTGTCATAAAACCTTAAATCCACAGGCAGTTTTGTAGCTTCGAGAAAATTGAGACTTGAGGAAATCAAGAGGAATATTATGATATTTTGATTTGCCATATAAGCCGGATTGTTCATTATGCAGGAAAATATTTATTAGATATAATTTAACAATGCATTAGATATCCTTAAGATTACTGTGAGCAAACAGTTAATACCGACATGTTAATACGTCTTAGAAATCTGTCTACCACGAGTTATAATAGACACCTTGTTACCACCACTTATATTCCAAGCAAAATATGATGTAAAGTCAGTTACGATGCGAAAGATACTCAAATTCACGTATATTTTAGCAATCGCCCAGTTAAATTTGAATCCTACAGATCACTGGCAAAGCATTATCTTCCAAATTGTGACTGATTTTGAATGAACTTATATTTCATCGAATCATTAACAGATTGATTGGTGTTCAACATTACTCGATCTTAAGTTTTATATGTATGTTTTGTGGATCCGTGTTTGTCCTTTTGTTCTTTTTCTTTTGATCATTGTGATTTCTGTTTTTCTTCGATTTACGTATTATGATTACCCCGTTAGCATCTTCAAACTGCTCTTTGGTTACTATAATTTTATATATGACGGGAATAAGCTTGTAAATAATAAATAATGACAGTAAAATGTCGAATTGGGCCGGGTCTATGGACGGATATTAAAAAGGGGAAATAATAGATTAGGTCAGAGATTAGGTTGCTTTGACAAGAAACATCAACGATCACTCACAGCAAGCTGTTAGAAGTGGTCAGGCACCGGTGACCGTAACCGATTTTGACTCTCCTTTTGGGGCTTTTTGGTTTACTTGGTCACAACAGGTTTGACATTATTTTGCATCCCAATCTTTCGACTTTGATGGTACCTGATGAAGGTTATTTAAGCAACGTGTCGTGCGTGCTAATTATACATCTACGTTTTGACAGACCCTGGATGGTATAAGTTTACACTATGCACGAAACGCAAACGAAACGAACGGAAAACGAACGAACGCTTCACACGAACGACACGAAAAACGCACGATATACGAAGCGAACGCACGATACATGAAACAAACGCACGATACACGAAACGAACGCACGATACACGAAGCGAACGCACGATACACGAAACAAACGAACGATACACGAAACGACGACACGATACACGAATAGCATCGTGTTATTATTTGAATGACTTTTGTGCAAATTGATGTGAGTAACTTCTGTAATCTTATATTTTATGTGATTAACTTCTGTAATCTTATATTTTATGTGATTAACTTCTGTAATCTTATATTTTATAAGCAAGTTATTTATATAAAAGATAAATTAGTCGGTAAAGTAATAGGATAATACAATTTATATTAAATAGTTTATATTGCCAATGAGTTTAATAATTATATTTATGATTAGATTTTAAATCTCATATATTTGACTTCCAAATATGACTTTCTATTTATATAATTAAACAAAATTTATATTTATTTAATTATATAATTATACAGAATTTATATTTATTTAATTATATAATTATACAGAATTTATATTTATATAATTATACAGAATTAATATTTATAATTATTCGGATTCTGAATTGACAATTCCAACCAGACATAGGTGTATCAGTTATTTTCTCGGTTAAGGTGTCCGAGAGGCGTGTGGCTTCAAAAGGTCATATAATTGTTAATTATAATGAAATTACAAATGTAAGAGTTGACATTTCACACCTGCTGTGCATGTATTTCCCAGGTGAAACTGCCAGAGGCGTTTGTTTACATACATGTAGATGATTTCTTGTTTATTTGTCCTAGAGGAAATTATAGAAAAAATGCATTTATTAAATATGTTTTTCCCTTATTGTACAAAATTACTGGTACATGTAAATAAAGGAAATACATGTTTTTATATGTAACATTTTTTTTACACTTTAATTAATTTTTTTTTAATTATAGTAAGATTGAAATTGTAGTAATTATTATGAACTGGAAATCGTAGCGTGGGTTCGTTTCGTGTATCGTTCGTTTCGTGTATCGTTCGTTCGTATTTCGTTTCGTATATTAGTCTAATTAAACTGGCGAACGATACACGAAACAAAAGAATAAATTACACGCACGAAACGCAAACGAACGGAAAACGAAAAACGAACGAACGATACACGCAAACGAAACGAACGGAAAACGCAAACGATACGAAATATATGTTAAGTTAAACGATCCAGGGTCTGTATATCCCTTCCGAGGAGAACATAATTGTTCGAACACGAGGCACTTATTTACATCCGGTTGTGTATTTTATTTATTACGCACAACCTGCACACATTTGATTCATAGAAGCTGTTTTACTCATGAGTGGAGCGGTGTAATCATGTTAGCGGTATGTTGAACATCGCTCCATATTGGGTAAACAGAGCGTATTTGCCGAAGGACATCTTAATCCTAAGCCAATTCAATTGTTTTGAAAATACCAGGGCTATGAGTTAGAATTTGGGGTTTTAACGCCATTTTCAACAATGATTCAGTTTTATTGGTGTAGAAAGCCAGAGTATTCAAAGAAAACCACGGGCCTGACGCAAGTCACTGCTTTCAGGGACACATACCCATATATTATGAATGGATTCAACTGGAAATTGTAAGTGTTTCAGTCCGCTCAAAACAATGTACACTGATTTTCTCAAGTAACAATATTAACAATTGAGCCAATCCATATGGCTAAATAGTAATATCAATGTCAAAAATACATCTCCCTGTTTGAAGAATTGGATTGAAAAGGACATTTATATTATAAATGATTTACTTGATCAAAATAAACAAATAATCAGCTATGAAATTGTTCGGGACACATATCATGTTGACACCACATTTGTAGAGTTCTATGGTATTATAAGTGCAATACCAAGACATTGGAAGCACTTGATCAATATCTGTCACAATTTAATATATAAAGAGAATAAATTTATTCATCAGTTACAGATTGACCCAAAACCCTGTAAATATTTATATTGACAGTTTATTAATAAAAACACAGTTGTACCTGTAAATATTATTAATAAGTGGTCAAATGAGTTTGACATAGAAGAAACCGAATGGGGTCTTATCTTTTCAGAATCTTTTTCATTATCAAAAAATAATAAATTGTCATGTTTTCAATATAAACTAATTCACAGAATTCTTGCTCTAAATCACTATCTCTATAAGTGTAAGATAAAATAAACTGAACTATGTTCCTTTTGCAATGAAGCAAAAGAAACTTATAAACACTTTTTTTGGGACTGCAATGTAACAAAAAACTTCTGGTTTTCAATAATGGACTTTCTAAAAAATATAGGTGGAAGCAATGTAAACTTGACTCCAAAAGAATATTATTTTGGGAAATGTACAGTTTGAAAGTGAAAGTAGTCTACCTGTACAGAATTATTTACTTATTCTCAAATATTATTTGTATATATGCAAGTTAAAGGATATGCTACCAAACTTGAATGCAGGGTTACAATATCTCAATTGTGAAATAAAAATGGAAAAGTACTCTGCACGTCTTTTATCACCATCTGTAGTTGGTGATTGCTTCAACATGAAATGTCAGCCTCTTGAAGTAGCATTATCAAATGTACATGGCTAAAATAGAGATGTATTTATTATTGAAAATGAACTTAGTATATGTGTGATGAGTATCTAAGGAATATATAGTTGATTAATGTAATTGAATATATACATTACATGTGTATTCCTTTTTCGAAAATAAACAAATTACACAAAAAAACAATATTAAAAAAGGGACAACGCTTTCAGTAAATGAAGGTAATTTAAACAGTGAAAAGTGATTGATTGTTTGTTGCTTAATGTTCAGCGGTAAATATGTCATTCATATTGTTGACGAGCAAAAGGTCGAGTTCGTTTAACAATGTATAAATATCAAGCAGAAATGATATCGGGATGGGAGGGGAAAGACAAGAGGGCAACGACCTTTGACTGACAAAATATGGATAGTTGGTACTAAGGACAATATCATCTGGTATACTGTAGTGACCTCAATGAACTTTCTCTTTTACGAAAATATGAAATGGTGACTTTCACGGTGAAGGAAAATCACTATCTCCAGACATCTCACTATCAACTAACATCAACATCAACAACTGGTTACATTTTGTGCAGCTCTGTCACCAGTACCAAGGAACATGAAAACTGTTCTTACTTCTGTCAATCAATGATTTCTTGTTGTTTAGCGTCAAGTGTGTAGTATTCTACCTATAGCAATGCGCTGAACAAATTTACATACTATAAGTTTGATCCAAAGTGAAATTCAGAGAGAGACAAATAAAACTGAGTATTGCATATTTGTTTCTCAACTGATGTCTCGTCGTTCATTAAGCAACTCTTCTTGAAACAATAAACAAAGACAAGACTAGTTTTACCTTATAGGATATTTGTTGAGTGGGTCTCTACCATTCATCTTGAAATAACGACTACTACAAATACAACTAGGTCTTCTCCATACCTTGACATACTCTTCGAAGTTAATGGTGAGGACCAGTTAAGAACGAAGCTGTACAGCACAAATTTGTATTTCAATATTCCCATTGTAAGGTTTCCAGTTATATGTAGCAACATTACAGTACCACTTGCATATGGAGTCTATATATCTCAGTTGATCCGATATTCCAAAGCGTGTGGTTCTTATCCTGATAGAGGGTTCCTAGTGGTTCAGTTGAAATCATTATGACTTGATTAATCGGTACGGAGTATCTGTGTCACAAATGACAACATATATGTTCTATTTGTCGTAATCAGCATCCTCTCCTCATTCATGACTTATCATGGGATGTGTAACAAGAGAAATACGTGCCACATGTGGAGCAGGAACTGATTGCCCATTTGGAGCACATTAGCTTACCCCAGGTTTTTAGCGGGGTTCGTGTCGCACTGTCATTAGTTTTCTGTGCAATGTATAAATCATTGTTTTTCCTTTCAGCCATTTTATTGTCTGTCCTTCCATTAGCGGCGTCTGACTACACCTTTAGTATCTTCAAACATTTAGTATTCTGATTGAAACGGCCAGATACAGACCATGAGCCGCTCGGTTGACATATACAAAGCTAGTGCCTCCGATAACCAAAGATTAATTTACGGAGTGTGAAGGTATTTTTAATATTGCACAATTATCATATACAACCTGTGACATAATCTGGTTGAAGGTAGTCAGTATTTGGTAGAAGTAGTACATTATCTGATATAATCGTCCACTTGTTGAAGGTGGTCAGTATTTGGTAGAAGTAGTACATCCTCTGATATAATCGTCCACTTGTTGAAGGTAGTCAGTATTTGGAAGAAGTAGTACATCCTCTGATATAATCGTCCACTTGTTGAAGGTAGTCAGAATTTGGTAGAAGTAGTTTATCCTCTGATATAATCCTCAACAAGTAGACGTATGGACAATTAATTCAGAATTTGAAGAACAATTTTCAGGTACCCTGAAGCAGTATTATACCTCGATGAAAAAATGCGCAAAGATTGTAAGATAGATTTAACGGATTGTCTGTGGTGTCCGGCTTTAATCTGACAGTATGCAAACATGTTGAGGTACACACAACTTGAATTCGTTGTGAATGTGTATTCTGTGATAAAACTGTTAATCAAAGTTAACATTGCAGCAATGCCATTTACATTTCCCATCGAATGGTAGCATAAGAATTTAGTTTGAAGACAAACAAACTTTGGATCTAGATAGATACCAGAAAATGGAAACTCTTTATAATCTGCATTTTGTGGTATTGAAAGTAATTCATATAGGATGGGTTCAGGAACCACCCATTTGTCTGCCGTCATAAAGGTTACGTCCATGTAAAGATCATGGAAAAATATGTTGTGAGATTACGGAATATCCAAACAGGATTTTGGTGTGTTATATAGTAGTGTCCAGGCAATGATTTCAATTTGACGGAACTATAAAACATTGGCAAGATTTACTTCATAATGTTCTCAATTTCTTTAGTTCTTTTCACCTTGCGTAGCTGTTTAAGCACCTTCATCCATATATCATTAACATATTCAGAACTACTATCCGTTTTATGTCTTGGTGGAAAAGTGAGAAATGTGTCACAAATTTTAATTGATTGTCTATATTCTCGATTAGTGAAGAAAAATGTCGCGGCACGTAATTTGACCTAAGAATTATCCAGATTCAACGATTTTTCAATAAGTCGCTTTGATGCAAGTAAAACATCTGCCTTTTTTGTTTCTTTATATTTTGCATAATATAGGAAACCCACCATGCTCCTGACAAGATACTTAACGAAATAAATGATCACTCCTTTCACTTTTTTCAAATGTTGTAGGCTGTTCACATAATTCAACAAACTTTGTGTGTCATTATGTGGTATGTATGAATACCACAACGTAGATGGATGAAGCCAATAAGTAGAGAAAGTAGCAACACAAGCATTGAAGCAAGCCATTATTGTTGATTTTAAGGTTTCATGTTTTAACAGTACATTATCATAATGTGTTAACTCAAAAACACACTGGAAAGCATATAATTTAAAAACATGTGTCGTATCATATTTGCTTAAGAAGTCAACAATTTCCTTTCACATGTTTTCTGTCAGTTTAGAATTAAGGAAATTTCTACTTTTATGATATAATGTAGAATATGTTTAGCTTTTATCATCTGTATGAGCTTTGTTAGGCATATATTTAAACAATTAATGTAATTTGAGTCTACCCATTGACATGAACAAAGCTCCACACACCAAAACACGACATGCTATATATGGAAAGACGACACCACTTCTCTTTGAGACGTATTCATGTTTTCTCTTAGTATCATTTTGATCAATACATAACACAATGTTTGAACATCAGTGAGATCAAAAAGTAGACTTTATTCACCCGGAAAAGAAATGCGCTATTGTATATCATTATTTTGACTATCATAATGTCCTACTGGTACTTCGTCACACCCTTGACTTTGGATATTTTCTTGCATGCTGTTAGAGGGCCAATAGTTTGGGTAACATCTGGTTATAAACGAGCTTGCCGACTTTGGCCACATGTCATGATGAATACAGAGCACAAAATCAATCTTCATAGTATTTCCACGATAGTTTTTAGCTTGTCTTGTATGAGCAGGCCCGTTTATATCGCTCGTTTGACCTGGATTTAGGAATCTGTGGATATCAAGCGAAATAGCATCTTCCCATGATACATCTATTAATTTATATAATACATCCATTATCATAGAACTTGATAGATACAGTTTGTTATCATTTAATTTTAAACAAGAAACCAAGTCTAAATATTTGTTTTTTGCTCCCGCAAATGATAGTTTGACATATCCTGGAAATTGTCATCTTCTTCGACAAAAAAAGATGCTTTATAATCTGCATTGTCACGTATCACTAACACTGGAGTGTTGTTAGCATTTTTTGTACGTGGAGTGTATAACTTGATATGGCTAGCTGTGAATAACATATCATGATCGTGGTAGGTTTTATTACTATAGATACCACCACAAATGCCCTCTGAAATACTTCCTGTCAGTGTAACCGTGCCTTTGTCAGTGGGTAGAAACATATTCCCAAGTGCATTCCAAAGATGTACTCGATGTCTGTGTATTTCTCGCTCAATTTTAGAAAACCCTAAGACATTCATTATGTCGACTGGAAGAATTAATCGTTCATGATCGGGTGTTCCCTCTGCACACAACAACTTTTCGCAGTACTTCTGTAGCGCCGTCATTCTATATAGATACACTGAAACAGATTAATATCAAGTTAAGCTGATGTGAAATAGGTTAAAATTGATGGAGAACCAATTTTCGTAGGTCAACCATTCCACGATTTTAAAAGGTCAATATAATTTGTTCTATCTATTTTCGGAAAGAAATCACTTATGAATAATACAATATGTACATGAAAAATTTATTTATTTATTTTATTTTTAATTCCGAATCAACAAATTGGAGATTCAACAAATATGTGCTTTACGAGCAATGCACTACAATACGACAGTTCGTAGTTAGTGGAAGAGTTATATCCCGTGTCTAGCTCTTTCCCGTTAAGAGTACATAAGGTGTACATCCGGGTCTCATTTTTGGACACTCATTTTAAATGGCTGCTGCCCTTTGCTACAAATAACTGTCATCAGCAGAGAAACAACTTTCCTTTATATACCTTACTGGGTAGTGGTTGCGTGTTAATTTCATATTCTATGTTATCACTGATCATTGCCTGGCTAGGTTAGGATTATTCACCAGAGGCTGAAACTGCACATAAAGAAACTTTGCTATCGCTGCATCGGATGTAATGACAATGTTCAAATTTAGTTACCGTATATGACACTGAACATTTGAGGTGTAAAATTACCTGCTTTATGAAGAAAAAAAATTGAGCAGACTATATTTAATTAAAATGATTGACATTTTATGATTTTAGTTGTCGCATTAAAAGAAACATACTTCTTTTTTTTACGAAGGTATTTTCCCTCTATCAATGTTAGATTTACAGTAACATAATATACAGACAAACCAATTATTATTTGTCATATTAGAAAAAATACATAAATAGCTGTGGGTATTATTTTTTTAATATTTTCCTGCATCAATGCATCGATTGGCAGCTGAAATACTCAAATGCTGCGTCGTTGGCAACGCCCACGGCAGCCATATGAGAAAATGTCCAACGGCGGGAAATAAAATAGTCATTTTTTACCTCCTTTACAAAAGACTTTTTAACTCCGAAGTCCCTATTAAAGTTATTTCACAATATATATATACGTAGATATATAACATAGTGTGCACGACTCGTTCCTGAAATAACTATCAGCAGGTACACTCAGATTCAAAAGATTGGAAAGCCAAATAATTTAAAAGTCTTTGAGAAGAAGTGTATCAATGCTCGAGGGAGAT
Source organism: Gigantidas platifrons (assembly GCA_002080005.1). Classification (NCBI taxonomy): domain Eukaryota; kingdom Metazoa; phylum Mollusca; class Bivalvia; order Mytilida; family Modiolidae; genus Gigantidas; species Gigantidas platifrons. Next base: position 690,905 of record MJUT01055619.1, read on the forward strand.
CGATATTAGATGGCACTAATTACATTAATTAGAAACATTACATTTCAAACATAAATATACAATTATACGCATTGACATTTTATTGAACGTTTTTTTCATCACATCAAAAACCATATTTGGTAATTCTGACGGACTTGTTCTAAAGTGTGCAGCATTTAATATACAATCAAACAGGATCTAGTAGTCATCTGCATTAAGCGATCCCTGTATTAGAAAGGTTAAATGTTTCTTGTCATGTCATGAACAAATTCATATAAATTGAACTTTTTCAAGAAGTCACATGTATTGAAAGACCATTTTGTCATTGTTCCGACGGTAACCCCTTATTACAAGTTTGAGACTGAATTTGTATATTCCTTACAAGAACGGGATTATAAACGATAGATTATGTAAGTAAAAATGTATGTGATTACACTATCTAGATGGATGTATATCAGCAGGTTAATGAATAAAATTAGCTTGAGGGGAGGACGGATTTTGCATTGCCTATATTCAATATTAGCTAACAAGAATGCTATGGTCAGTAATTTAATTCCAGATTTACCCACTTTTGAGGTACTCGTTTGAGGGAAATAAAATTAATATTTGTGTAATGTTATACCAGAATCCATTCGTGCGCACATAATTAGACGAGTTACTACTGTATTACACACATATGATATACTTTCATTTACAAGTGACATTATTTTAATTTCAAAATAAAATAGATTGTGTACAACATTCATATTTTATTCACACCAATATATCAACAATACAACCTACATAAATATATGTTATAACAAAGAGATCAAACGACCATGAACAAATCGTGAGTGTGTTATTTTAACTTTTACAATAAGAAGAGTTTGAAGATACCAATGGGGTAATCAGAAATGATGGTCTACATTGCAAAGACAAAGGCATATTCTTCGTTATATCACAAGTAAAGATTTACTGATTGAATGTGTCTATTCATTTGTTCTTTTCATATAAAAATAAGACGTCCTCGGGTGGCGGAGAGGGGGAAGTCAGCTCTATTTTTAGATGGGGTGGAGTGGGGTGGTGTCTTATGATAATAGAGATGATCATAGTGAGTAACGTGTCTGTGGTGCGTCATTCGCTCTGCAGGTCTACGACACCTGTAAATTTCGAAAAAAAAGGTACAAAATGATAATGATAGTGTAGCCTGTGCAAACGTCTGCATTTATAACCCTACCCAAATATCCATACGTTTTCTGTGGCTATCAAAATTCGTGGCCCCGGTTGACCCAACCTCCATCTTTTCTATGCTTTTATTTGTTGTTCACTATTTTCTCGGTCTGAATATACAGTCAGTACTGTACACAGAAACCACAAAAGGGAAGCTTAAACGTGCCCCTTATGAGCAGTTGTCCGTTATATAAACAGGTAAAATTTATGTGCAATATTCCTTTAAGGGGAAAATGAGGCTGCCCTTTATAGACAGTAATTTTCTATATAGAGGTACCCTTTAAGACAGGTTTGACTGTATTTGAAATACTTCTCAATGATCGTTAAGCAATAATCATCAAATCAATCAATTAAAATAAAAATCATTAGAGTTATGCAAACGTCAAAATAACTTAAACAAAACAATTTAACTCGATGTTACAAGGTAGCGAGTCTATATTTCTCAGTGTCCGTCGACTTCATGCCAACTACTATGTAACATCCAGTGTGTGGGTGTGGGAGGCTGTTGTAGCACCCTTTTCTCTCATGCATATTTATTTGGCATAAGACAATTGGGTCAAGGGTCATAAATAATTATAGACTGTCATTCGATGCTACCAATGCCATCTTATTTTATAAAGGTTAGAACATACCGAAGGGGCAATACAAATGGGCAATTATGCGAAACTAGCTCCATATGGTACAAACCAAAAACACAACGCAATGTGAGTTGGACACCACTATGAACAAGTAAACACAAATAGCTTAAATAAGACATCAGCCCTCCTACAAACAACTAGAGGTAAAGATGAAGAGAACATCGTTTTCAGCAGTCATCGTAACGGAGATCACAACACGGTAATCATAACGTAAATAATATGATGACACACACAACTAAAGAGATGAACAGTACGAACCCTGCAAAAATAAACAGGGTGAGCTCAGGTGCTCGTGCAGGACAAACAGTTCCTTCTTCGGGTAAAACACCCTCCGTAGAACTCATATATACAGTGAAGCTCGGTAAAAGTCTTGGAAATGATAGAGGAAAGAAAACATCTACGTAAAACGTAAAAGATCCATTGTATTTGATATATGGAAATTTTGCAACGGTCAACCTGATTGTTTCAGTAGTCTTTGGGTCAGCAGCTTAGCTCATTCCAGAAAATAACTGCACTGAACACAATGTCTATAATAACGCATGACTTGTGAAATGTAAGCTCCATACACTGGTGAGACAGGAATATTGCAACTGAGGAAGGGGAAGTTGACTATTGGAAAAATGAAGTCAACGCGTTTGTCGTAGAGGTTTTAATTTTCCTCCGTTATCGATACATAATAAGTTAACTGCTTCGTCTGTTCTCTAGTAGATATGGTATAAGTATATGGTATTGTGTTTCCCTTTTTTGGGGGGCGCCCTTTCGATGTGCTAGTGTTCGGCTTATAATACGGAAAATATTAGAAAAGTGCGTGTCGTGTTTGCAGAGCACTACGCTTCCTGTTGGTTAAAGAACCTCTTTGTAGATTTCGAGTCATTTTAGATGCAATTTAGCCACTGGACCTTAAGTAGCCACCAATCCGTCAATTGATTGTTCGAATAGAATAACACATACTCCCTTTCCACCAATGACAACGCAGCATTTAGTATTGTCTTACATAATCCTCACAACGTGTTGTAACAAGAAAGGCATCTAAAATGATATTTTGAGAAATATGCACATATTATTTGTTGTTCCTTAACACGATATTTGGCACTATATCAGCAATATGATGGCGTGACATTAAATAAACATTTTTAAAATGAACAAGGAAATATCAGTTAAACATTATTGGTCAGTTGAAGTCGTCGTCTTTTTCTACTTCTGTCAATCAATGATTGATTGTTGTTGAACGGCAAATGTGCAGTATTTCATATGTATTACCGAAATGAATACATTTACAGAAACAAATTGATAGGATACCAAGAACAAATCCGGAGAGAGAGAAATAAAGTATACTTCGTACGCTAAATCTACATTTTTTCCTGGTATCATATGTGTGAATCGTATCTATCCCAGTTATATTGAAATAAAGGATACTACATATAAATCTAGGTGTGTTCCATACAGATACCTACACCGCGAAATTGACAGTGAGGGCCGGTTAAGAACGGAACTTTACCACAAGAGAGATGATTTCAATTTTCCAATTGTACACTTTCCATTTTTATAAAGCAGCATTACAGCACCACCTACATACGGTATATATCTCTCAGTTGATCCGATATTCCAACTCTTGTGGTTCCTAGTGGTTCAGTTGAAGTAATTATGACTTGATTAACCGAAACGAAGTTCATGTGTCACAAATGACAACAGATATGTTATATTTGGCGAAATCACAATCTTCACAATCCTCTCCTTATGCATGACTTGTTACCGCGATTGTGATATGAGAAACAGGTAAAACATGTAGAGCAGGAACTGCTTGCCCATCCGGAGTACATTAAATTACCCCGGGTTGTTAGCCTGGTTGGTGTTGCACTATCTTTAGTTTTTTGTGCAATGTTTTATATATCGTTGTTTTTCCTTTTATCCATTGCCTGTCCTTCGATTTACGGCTTCTCACTACCCCTTTGGTTGATTCAAGCGTTTTGTATTCTGACGGAAGCGGCCAGATATAGCGCACGAGGTGTTGGGCTTAAATATTCAAGGCTGCTCTCTTATATAACGAAAGATTAATATACGAAACGTGAAGATATTTTTAATATATTACAATTATCATGTACAACCTGTGACATAATCGTTAACTTGGTGAAGGTAGTCAGTATTTGGTAGAAGTTCAATTAGTACAACCTCTTGTTGATGGTGGTCAGTATTTGGTAGAAGGAGTTCCATAATCTTCAATTTGCTTAGAGTGGTCAGTACTTAGTAGAAGTAGTACATAATCTTCAACTTGTTTAGGGTGGACATTATTTGGTAGAAGTAATGCAACCTCAGCAATAATCTTCAACTTGTTATTTGGTAGAAGTAAATTCCACAATTTCTGTCAGATTTAATATCATATACATTGAAAATGAACAATTTTATATGGAGAAAGAATTCAGAATTTGAAGAACAATTTTCAGGTACCCTGAAGCAGTATTATACCTCGATGAAACAATGCGTAAATATTGTACTATAGATTTAACGGATTGTCTGTGGTGTCCGGCTTTTCTCTGACAGTATGTAAACATGTTGAGGTATACACAACTTGATTGGGTGGTGAATGAGTTTTCTGTCATAAAACTGTTCATCAAAGTCAACATTTCAGCCATGCCATTTACATTTCTCATCGAATGGTAGCATACGAATTTAGTTTGAAAGCAAACAAACATTGGATCCAGATGGATACTAGAAAATGGAAATTTTGCATAATCTGCATTTTGTGGTAGTGAAAGTAATTCATATTGGATGGGATCAGGAACCACCCATTGTTTGCCGTCATAAAGGTTACGTCCATGTATAGACCATGGCAATATGTTTGTGCAATGCAATTACGGAATATCCAAACGGGATTGTGTTGTGTTATATCGTAGTTTGCAGTCAAATACTTCAATTCGACGGAACTATAACACATTGTTAAGATTTCCTTCATAATGTTTTCAATTCCTTCAGTCGTTTTCCCCTTGAATAACTGTTCAATCAGCTTCGTGATTATGTCTTCAATATAGTCACCATAACTGTCCATTTTATATCTTGGTGGAAAAGTGAGAAATGTGTCACAAATTTCAATTGATTTACTATATTCCAGGTTAGCTAAGAAAAATTTTCCGCCACGTAATTTGATGCAAGAACTTTCCAGATTCAACGATTTTTGAACTAGTCCCTTTGATGCAAGTAAACATTCTTTTATTTGATTCTTTATACTTTGCATAGTATAAGAAACCCACCATACTCCTGACAAGATACTTAGAGAATTGAATGGACACACCTTTCACCTTTTTCAAATTTTGTAGAATGTTCACATACTTCAATAAACTGCTTGTGGCATTATGTGGTATGTATAAATCCCAAAATGAAAATGGACAAAATACATAAGAAGAGAAAGTAGCAAAATAAGCATTGAAGCAAGTCATTATTGTTGATATCAAGACTTTACGTTTTAGCAATGCATTATTATAATGTGTTAACTTAAAAATACGATCGAAAGCATCTAATGTAAAAACATGTGTCGTATGATATTTGCTTAAGACGTCAACAATTTCCGTTGACATTTTTTCTGTCATTTTAGAATTTAGCAGATTTCTACTTTCTATGATATACTAGTAATGTGAAATATGTCTAGCTTTTATCATCTCTATCAGCTGTGCTAGAAATATATTTAAGCAATTAATGTAATTTGAGTCTACCCATTGACATGAACAAAGCTCTACACACCAAAACATTACATGCTTAATATGGAACGACGACACCACTTCTCTTTGAGACGTATTCAAGTTTTCCCTTAGTATTATTTTGATCTATGCATAGCACAATGTTTGAACATCAGTGGGATCTAAAAGTAGATTTTGCTCACCAGAAAATAAGTGTAATAATAAAATTACCGAACACCAAGCAATCTTCCAAAGGGAAAGGCAAAACTCATAAATCAACAAACAGACAAAATCAGTCAATAACCGGAAAACTGGGAAAACCGCAGTGGCCCTGACTTGGTACAGGCATTTCCAAAGAAATGGTGGGTTGAATCAGATTTTACGGCGCCAAATCTCCCGCTTCCATTATGGTTATAAGGTTCCGGTTGTCACAATAGCAGCATTTTTAACAATACTGGGACAAAATATGCATAGTAGTAGTCAACGCAGTACTTTATGAAAATCCATCGTTTATCAGCGTCTCTGCAGAACGTTTAAACCACGATTACTTAATCCCGATCTTTATGCATTTTCACTTTATGAAAATCCATCGTTTATTATCGTCTCTGCAGAGACAGAATATATTTCGACAAGATCTTGGTATCGGAATATAAACTTTTTAAGAGATCGAATCAGGCGAATCTTTTTAAAGCCCTGGTCCAGTAGTCTGTTTCTCAGATAAAGATGACGTTTCAAGAAATCAGAATAATTGTTACTGGCCCTTGCTTAACGAATCAATTGCGAGATGTAAGCACCATATGCAGTAGAAGCTGGTATATTGCTGCACATATTTGGAAAATTTATGATTTTAAAATTGAAGTCATCCCGTTTATCATATATTTTAGTACTGCGTTGATCACTGTCGGCAAATTCGAGGTATAAGTCCAAAAATGATGCGGACGAAGCTGTATCTGTGGTCTCTTTAGGAAAATAAATGCCCCATTGTATAACATTATTATTACTATCATGATGTCCTACTGGTGCTACGTCACACCCTTGACTTTGGATATTTTCTAGCATGCTGTTAGAGGGCCAATGGTTTGGTTTACGTCTGGTTATAAACGAGTTTCCCGAATTTGGCTACATGTCGTAATGAATGCAGTACACATTATCAAGCTTTCTAGTTTGCCCTATCAGGTCTTTCTTGTAGATGGTATGAGCAGATCCGTTTATATCCCTTTTTGGCATGGACTTGAGAATCGATCGAATTTTTTCGATGATTTAACGAGTTGATCGTAAAATGAATCCATTATAATAGAATTTGATAAATACTGTTTGTCATGATTCATTCTTCTACAAAGACCCAAGAAAGCACAATTGGTTTTCATTTCCGCCAATGATAGTTTGACATATCCTGGAAAGTTGTCATCTTCTTCGACAAAACAAGATGCATCATACTCTTCATTGTCATCTAGCAAGAACAGTGGAGGGTTGTTAATATTGTTTGTACGTGGAGTGTATAACTTGATAGTTCGTGGTGGCTTTGGTTATTATACATACACCACACATGCCCTCTGAAGCACTTCCTGTTATTTTTGACATGTCTTTGTCGGTTTTTAGAAAAAATACTCACAAGTACATTCCGGAGATCTTTCCAATGCCTGTGTATTTCTCGCTCACTTTTAGAAAACCCTTTTGCATTCATTATGTCTACTAGAATAATTGATCGTTCATGATCGGATGTTTTCTCAGGAAAAGCAGAACCTATGTAGCGCCGTCATTGTATATCGATACAATGAAACAAATAAATATGAAGTTAAACTAATGTGAAATAGTTTTTTTTTATGATAGAGAACCAATGTTCGTAGGTCAACCATTCCATGATTTTAAAACTTCAACGCAATATAATGTACTCTGTCTATTTTCGGAAAGAAATCATACAATATTTTTATTTAATTATTTTGTTATTTATTTATTTATTTTTTGAAATTCGGATTCAATGAATTTAAGAATCGACAAATATGTATTCTACTAGCAATGCACTACAATTTAAGTTATTTCACAATAGATATATACAAATATATAATATATATATATCATAATGTAGTGTGCATGGTTCGTTCTTGAAATAATCGTCATCAGGTACTCTTAGAATAAAAAGATTGAAAAGCCAAATAATCTAAAAGTCTTTAGGAACAAGTTTATCAATGCACGAGGGAGATCAACATTAGGTTTCACAAAGTACTTTATTTAGGAACATAACATTTCAAACATAAACAATCAAGGAATACTCATTTTATTGAACGTTTGTTTTTTACACATTAAAAAACATATTTGATAATTCTGGTGGACTTTCTGTCAAGTGACCAGTATTTCATATACAGTAAAACCTGGTCATGTAATCACCTCTATTTAACGGTTACTTGTATTAATAGGTCACTTGTTCGTGTTCTGCCATAAAAAAAAATGTCATGCGAATTGAACTTTTTTAACGATGTCACATGTATTAAAAGTACATCTATCCTTGTCCCAAAGGTGACCTCTTATTGACTGTAGATTTATATATACAACACGAGACCAGGATTATACACAATATACCTGTGATTACACTATCTAGATGGATGTATTTCAACAGGTAACGAAATAATATTAGTTTTGGGGAAAGGAGGATTTTACATTGAATACATTTAAAATTAGCTAAGAAGAATGTTGCGGAAAGTAATTTAACTCAAGGAAAATACAGATTTGATGCAAATAACATTGATTTTTTTTATTAGAGTTGTCTTTCTTTGGTAGGTATTTTTGTTTTACGTGTTATATACTTACTCCTAAAGTCTTTTGTTATTATTTGTCTTTCTAATCTCTTGACTGTGGATGTATATGGGTCCTACATTTATTTGCTTTCGTTTCTAGTGTTTCAATGTCACAGACTGAAAAAAACAATTCTTTGTCCTGTGATATTTTACAGTGTGGTCCCATAAAACTAGCTTAACCCCGCCAATTGAAGTGAATGTACATAGCCAGGAAAGTGAGCGATCATGTATATAGCGGTATCTATATTGCCTAGTTCTACGATATTCCAGGTGGATTTCGCAACTGTAGTTAGACTGTACCAGATGTGTTGCTTTTAATTTTTATGTGAACTAACATATAAATATATCAGCCTTTACAGCACCGACTTTCCTGGTCTAGCATGTCCATTGTAATATTAAGATAATGTACTTGACGTCTTTAATATATGCAATTATCTATATTAGTCTTACCTTAATATTAAAATGGATGATTAATGTCAGTCTGAGTCTACAGGTAAATGTGATAATTATCTGGCAATCGACCAATTTTTATTTAAAAACTGTATTTTTCCAACCATTGCATTGCAAGAAAAATGTAAATAAAGTTAACAGGTTTCAAAGTGATTGAATTACAATATTGAAGTGACATAAAAAGATATAATTTCATTTACAAAAAGAAACATCGTTTTAAATTTCCCAATAAAATAGATTATGTACGACATATTTTTATTGAAATCAATAGATCAACAATACAACCTGTATGAATATATGTTATAAAAACAGAGAGCTAATGACCATGAAAAATCGAGCCTATGTTATTTTACCTTTTACAAATAAAAGTGGGTTACATTGCAAAGTCAAAGGTATATTATTTCTTATGTGTCAATTAAGATTTACTGATTGATTGTGCCAAACTCTTTTTTTCTTTTTATGTCAAAATTTAACGTCCGCAGGTTGTAGGATAGGGGATACCAAAGCGATTTTTCTTTTGCGGGCGAGGGGGAGGGGAGTATTACTATTGTTACTTTTTGAGTGGCTATCAAAAGTTGTGACCCCTGCTTACCCAACACTAACTCTTTTCTACATAATTTTATATGGTGTTGACTTTGTTCTCGTCCTGAATATTAACACAATCCTGTATATAAATGTCACTCCAGGGAACCTTAAAATTTTACCCTTATGAGCAGTTGTCCGCTAAGTGCAGGTTAGAATTATATGCAATGTTCCTTAATGGACAAATTATACTGCCCTTTATTGATATTGGTTTGTTATATAGAGGTTCCCAACAATGGTTCAGTTGTATCGTGATGGTCAGATTTACTGGTTTAGGAAACCGGAGTACCAGGAAAAAAATGTATAACTTTCTTCAGGTACGTTCAACATTGACATCCAGATAATTTAAATGTCTTTGCGATGAAGAAAATTACAGAACCTCAACAGGATAACAAAAATCGGTTAAGGTCACTTCAGTGTGGACCCAGTGGTAGTAATAAAAACGTAGATATCAAATTCTACCGCATTCCTCCAATGGCAATGCAACATTATCATCTTTCATTATACCAACAACGAGTTGTAACCAATGTAGTATTTAAAATAATGTGTTTTGAAATTTACTCATATTACTTGTTCTTGTTTAAAACCTTCCTTTGCAATATATCAGCCATATCGTGGGGTGACATTACATAAACATCTTAACATTAGACAAAGAAATATCGGTTCAGTATTATTGGTCGGTGCAAGTCGTCATTGTTTTTTCTTCTGTCAATCAATGATTGATTGTTGTTTAGGTGTGCAGTATTTCACCTATACTCATGAAATGAACAAATGTACAAATAATGAATCTGAAACCAAGTAAAAATCGCGAGAGAGAACAATAAAATTGAGTATGTCATACCTTTATTGTCAACACATGCCTCGTTGTTCTTTAAATCAATTTAAAACAATCATAACCCCACGACTTATTTTTATTGAAGTGACTATTCCTAGCCAGGATAGTGATAGAGAATGTATACGTTTGCTAGTAATATCAATTTATCCTCTTTCTGTTGTTTTTGGATGAATTTCTGAACTATATTTAGACTGTATGATATTTTGTGTTTTTAATTTGTATGTGAACAACTAACAGATAAACATATCAGCCTTTGCATAACCGATTTTCCTGGTCTAACATGCCCACTGTAATATTTAGATAATGCAAATGAAGTCTTCAATATATACAATTATTTGAATTTTTCTTACCTTAATTTCAAAATGGTTGATGAATGTCAGTCTGACTGTACAGGTAAATGTGATAATTATTTTGCAATCTGTCAAATATTATTTATAGACTAAAGAACATTTCCAACCATAACATAATATTATAGATAGCTTTATTGTGGACCATAGTAGTGGGCAATATGAGTGGGGAGAGTCGTGCCGTTTGCGGGTGTAAGACGTCTTCTGTAAATATGTAGAAAGAGTAGGCACATTATAGCAAAAGTGTACATTTATCGCCTAGCCCAAATCTCAAATTTTCAGTAGCTATCAAGAGTCTTGGCTCAATACCCCCTGTTTTCTTTATAGTTGTATATATTGTTGACTTTGCTCTCGTTCTGAATATACAATCATTCCTGTACATAAATTCCACTCAAGAAAACCTTAAAATGTGTCCCTTATGAGCAGTTGTCTGTCATATATGCAGGGTGAAAACTATATGAAATATTATTTAATGGTAAAAATTATGCTGGCCGTTAATGGGAGTGACTTGCTACATAGAGGTAAGACATGTTTGATTGTAATTGGAATACTGCTCCATGAACGTTAAACAATAATCGTGAAATCAATCAATCACTCAAAATAAAAATCATTTATTTTTTCATTGTCAGTTTTAGGGAATAAACGGAAACAAAAAAAAAATACCATACTGTCGGAACAATTCAAAAATCTGACAGGAAAAATGTAGATAAAGGCAAAATCGATATACCTAAAACACATAATACATGACCGCTCACTTTCCTGGCTTGGTACAGGCAATTCAAAAAACGTGGATCCAACTGAGTTAAGACATTTTTTTAGGGAACAATGTTATCAATGACCGAGGGAGATCGACATTAATTTTCACAAATTGCATTACTTAGGAACAAACATCAATATAAAATTTATGTCGTGTAATATAAATTTAAGAATATACATTTTATTGAACTTCTGTTTTTTACACATTAAAAACCATATTTGATATTTTTGATGGACTTGCTGTCAAGTGGGTAGTATGTCATATACAATAAAACCTGGGCAAGTTGTTTTGTCTATTAAGCGGTCATCTGTATTACGAAATGGTAGTTGAAACAGCAATGGTCAACAATCTAACTAATATCAAAATTCAAATATTGTGAAACCTTTTGCTTCAAATCACTGAACTCAAAAAACACTACGACCTATGGCGATGTGAAATTCAGGTCCTGACAGAAACATGTGGAAGGTTTATACCGCTTACTGTGATGATACCCCTGATCGTCTTATCATTGCATCTACAACGGTAATGCACATATTAAAACACACACACACACACCTTCATCGGTTCGTCCGACGTAAACAGACCACGCTTTCACAAATATGAAAGATAATATTTCACATGACAATGATATCAACATAGGTTTATCATGCTACGTATCAAGTAGATGTTCACGGATAATCCACAAGTCCTGTTTTGTAGCTTCATGAGAACTGAAATTTCAGGAAATCATGATCAGTATTATGATATTTTGATTTGCACAGTTACCCAAATTGTTTTATTAAGGAAAATATTTACTAATTATGATCTAACAAGGCATTACATATCTTTACTATGCACTGCGAGCAAACAATGATCCGTTTTGGGAAGTAATTCGACCTTCGTCGGAAGTCTACGAGCTATTCCGATATATACTTTGTTCATATCGCTTTTATTTCACACAAGGCTTTGCAAAAATATAATGTAAAGTTTGTCAAGCAATGATAAATGTATCTCAAGAAAGTCTCGTATGTACCGGTATTGTGTTATCTGTTCTTCCTCGACATACGGATTCTGATTACATCTTTGGTATCTTCAAACTCTTCGTTGCAATCGCCCATTTAAATTTGAAGCTTACAGATCGTTGACCAACCACTAAAATAGCTTTATATTACAATCTGTGTCTGATTTTACCTTTATTGTATCTAATCATTAATAGATTGATTGGTGATCTTTAGTTTTATGAATTGTGTATGTTTTGTAGATCGTTGTTTGTAATTTTGTACTTTTTCTGTTTACCATTGTGTTGTCTGTTCTTCTTGAATTTACGTATTCTGATTGCCCCTTTGGTATCTTCAAACTCTTCTTTAGTGAAAATTATTTCATTCATGCCGATAACTGGGTCTATGGACGGATGCTAAAAAATGGAGATAACAGAAGATGTCGTAGAACATGTTGCATTCACTAGAAACAACAACTATCACTCATAGCAAGCTGTTAGAAGTGATGGTAACCGATTTTGAATTTCCCTTTGTGGCCTTTTTGGTATTCTTGCTCTTAAAGAGACTAGCATGATTTAGCATCCAAATCGTTCGACTTTGAGCGTACCTGATGAAGGTTATTTCAGAAACGGGTCGTGCACACTAAATGAGATCTAACTTTTTATTGGTAATTTGTGTAGTTTTCCTTTGAAGTGTGTCGATTGATAAAGCTTATCTCAGCGTACTGGTCGTGATATCAAAATCATTAGGTCAGTCCATATTAAGCATATGTCAGCTACCGCGCATGAATATACTTGTTTTAAAAAAAGATTGGTTGCATCATCAAAATCAATAATATAGTAAACTATAGTAAACAAAGGGTTAGCGTACGAGAAGAAATTATTCAAAGCATGTATAGATACGAAAATAATAGAAAACCAAGAAATAACTACTTTGTAAAGATTGAACATCCTTAGGCTTATATATACACTGCAATATATAATGATGACTTAAAATTGAAATCTATCCAATTGCCGAAAAGAGCTAAAATTGAATACAACATATCACTGATCAGTAACAAGGAAGACTCAGATGTCTATAATTAACTTTCTAAAATTAATAACATCAAATCTTAAATGCCTTACGAGTTGGATTATTATGGATGTTATAATGGATTTGACCTAGGCTACATTCAGAATATTTCAGAGAAACGTATTCGATACTGTTTTAGCACAAGTTTTTATGAAAAAATTACTTAACGGTATCATATACACACACACACATCTAACACAACCATCATAATGTACAACACAAGTCAAATAGTAAAAAACACATCTTGCCGTCTCGTTAACTAGTTGTTGAATGAACCTCGCGCGCCAGAACCGAATCACATTTACAAAATCAGATCCATTCGCAAAAAAATAATCCCATCAAAATATCGTTTTAAAGAATTAATTTTCTTATTTTTTTCAAAGTTAATTATAAATTACAAATAAACAGAATATTAGGCATTTTGTTTTTGGGACTGACTTTATCACGGGGTATATCAGGCTCGCCGTTCCGGCCCACCTGATATACCCCATGATAAAGTCAGTCCCAAAAACAAAATGCCTAATATTCTGTATTTATTTCAGCTACGAGGAGAACATAAATCTTCGAACACAAGACGCTTATTTGCAACCTGTTTGTGTATATGCTTTTTTCTGCACACCCTGCGGACGTTTTACATTAAATGACATCCCAACCTTTCGACTTTGAACGTACCCGATGAAGGTTGTCTTAATCCAGAAACGCGTCAGGATAATGTTCACCAAATTAAAATCCATGTTATTCCATTGGTCATTTATCAGTTAATTATATTCTCCGATGTTATTAAGGAGCATGGGAAACACTATTAACAAATACTACAACGGTTTATGTAAATCAAGGTAACTTAAACAGAAAAATGATTGTTTGTTTGTTCAGCGGCAAAGGTTTCATGCATATTATTGGCTGCAATATGTCGAGTTCGTTTAACAATATGTAAGGAACATACAATCTCCCAAGAACTTACTAACAGCCTGCATCGAGAGGGTATTCATTATCTTAACTCTGTATGTTCTGTGCAACTCTGTCACCAGAACCGAGGAACAGGAAAACTTATGTTACCTCTGTCAATCAATGACTGATTGTTGTTTAACGTTAAATGTGCAGTCACCTATATTCATGAAGTGAATAAGCTACAAACAATGAATCTGATATTATATTATGTAAAAATCCAGAGAAAGAGAAATAACACTGAGCAATGCATATCTTTATTCTGAACTCATGCCTCGTAGTACACAATCTGGACACAATCAACAAAGACAATAATAGTTTTACCTGGTAATATATAGGTTGATCGTATCTTTCCCATTGCTCTTGACAAAAAGATGCTACAGATACAAGTATTACGTCTGCTTCTCATCTTGACCTACACCTCGAAATTGATAGTGAAGGCCAGCTAAAAACTAAACTGTACAACAAAAGATATTATTTCAATATTCCCATTGTAAACTTTCCATATATATGTAGCAACATTACAGGATCACCTACATATGGAGTAAATATCTCTCAGTTGATTCTATATTCTAGACCTGTTCACCCGTCCGAAAAACCTGCGTTCACTCCTTGCTTTTAGTATTGTCCGCCTTGCTCGATCTTTAATTTTCTGTGCAATGTTTTATATATATTATTTGTAGTGATGAAGCTGCCCTTTGTAGAGAATGATTTGCTATATAGAGGAGCCCTTTAATACAGGGTTGAAAAAAATTTGAAATACTGCTCAATAATCGTTAAGCAATAATCATGACATCTATCCATATAACAGTTAGTAAAAAAAATATAAAGAAGTTCATGACATTCAGTCAACAGTTTACGGTAATCGTCTAAATTGTTTGTTAAAATGGTTACTCATGTGTGAAGTACAGGTCATGTTTTTTTTGTTGGAATAAACACCTTGAAATTGATAGCCTTATATAATTGTATTCACATGTTTGTTAAAGTGGTCACTCATGCGTATGCAGGTAGTACTGATTAAATGTTCAAATAAATTGTATGTAAATTCATTTATTGCGCGAAATGGCTTTCAGTTTTGTCGCCATTAATATAAATAGTTTAATAGAAGAAAAGAAAAAACGTTTTTAGTCGGTTACTAAAAGGAAATTTGATATTATCTGGCCTCAATAAACACATGGGACAGTTAGTGATGTTAAAAATGTGGGGGGGGGGGGTGTGGAATTGGACAGATTTGAGTGCAAGTTTTAGTTTATGGAACAACGGGGAGAGGGCATCGCGTGGAGTTGTGATTCTTTTTAATATCCACCAAAGGGTTTTGATAACAGAGGATAAAATAGACAATGACAGAAGGATGAAACTAAAATTGAAAATCAGGTATACAAATTAATTAATATATATTGTTCGAATAACAATGCAGTACGAAAACAATTAATGTTATCTATCGAGAGATACTTAGACATTGACGGACCGAGGTGTAATATATTGACCAGTAATAAATTGTGTATAAGATACAAATATAGATAGACTTCCGAGTCGATCGTATGGCGAACCAGTAACGAAGGAGTTACGGAATCTTATTTTAAAGCATAATCGTAATGATATATGGAGGGATCAACATCAGACAATAAAAAAGTAAACATTCCAAAAAGGAAAGTCTAAATCGAGAATATATTTGACATTAGTAGGACGCGACAATGCTAATAAAGTGATATCATGTAAAATTAGTAACTGTCCTTTTAGTGATCACGATTTAAATATTATTGAATTAAAAACCGATGACATAGAAAGGGGACCTGGTAGCTGGATTATGAATTTGAATACCCTTAAATCTTATTATCTTAAACAAATTTTTCCTGAGTGGTGGAAATGGATAACGGAAAAGATAAAATTTGTTAATTTACGAGAATGGTGGGATGTTGGTAAAATTAAAATAAAGTCATTAACGATAGAAGCTTCTAAGAAATTAACAAGTCTCAATCTAAGATAGACATATTAGAGTTGAAACTCGAAAATCTCAAAAATAACGAAAATAATATCGATGCTAATGAGATGCAAAAAATAGGGAAAGAAATACGCGAATTTTATGAAAATCAAGCCGAAGCTGCAAGAATACGATAAAAACTGACTGGTTTGAACAAGGCGAAAAATCAACAAGTTATTTTTTAACTTAGAAAAGAGAAACGGTCAAAATAAACTCTGACAGAGAATAAAGGGTTCGGATGGGCAATTTAAATACGATATAGATTCCATATTTGACGATCAGATAATATTATATTCCAAATTATGTACTTTAGAGGGGTGGGACAACATTAGTGGTGACGATTTATTAAGTTCTGTTCAGCAAAAATTAACTGATGTAGAAAAGAATGAATTAGAAGATCTAACAACCAAAGAGGTCAAGAAAACAATAATGTCTATGAAATCCTTTAAATCTCCAGTTGGCGATGGAATTATTAGTGATTGCTATCAGCTCTATTGGGAAGCTAATGAGAAAGATTTGTTCAGGTTGTAAATGAAATGTTTCTCAATATAATGGTAACTCTATTACACAAGGGTGGGGATCGAGAAAATATTCGTAATTGGCGACCAATTATTTTTTACGAATAGGTATTATAAAATTATTTCAAAACTATTGGCCTATTTGACGAAACCGATTTTAAGAAAATTAATTCATTCAGATCAAACGGGGATCATTAAAGGGAGGAATATTAGTGAAAGAAACCGAATGATTGATGATATAATAAACTACGTAGACAAAGAAGACCAAGAAGGGATAATTTATTTTCGTAGACCTCATTATGAGCAAACAAATAACAATAATTTATAAAATTATCCCCAGCGAGAGTGGACTAAAAAGAATTGGCTAAACAGTTACAGAGAAGATATTTAGAAATCCACCAATCAGAAACACAAATGGTATGTGGCGGTCATGTTTATTAAAGGATCGGAACTAAATGAGCATTCTTTATAGATGACCTTTCAATGATGCTTCCTACCAAGTTTCGATTCGTTTGGCCACGCGGTTTCAGGGAAGAACTTTTTTTTATAACTCAACCAATCAGAAACAAGAATTTCCTTTGGTGGCCCTGTTTGTTAACGGATCGGAACTAAATTTATAATCCTCATAAAGAACGTTACACGGATGCTTCCGACCAAGTTTCGATTCATCTGGCTAAGCGGTTTCAGAGGAAACATTTTATAGAAATCAACCAATCAGAAATAAGAATTGCCTGTGGCGGCCATGTTTGTTAACGGGTTGGTACTAAATGAGCAGTCTTATAGAAAACCTTCCAAGGATGCTTCCTACCAAATGTCGATTCATTTGGACAAGTGGTTACTGAGGAGAGGATTTTTCAGAAATCAACCAATCAGAAACAAAAATTGTCTGTGGCGGCCATGTTTGATAATGGATCGAGACAACATGAGCACTCTTCATAGAGGGCCTGCCATAGACGCTTCCCACCAAGTTTCGGTTCATTCGGTCAAGTGATTTCAGAGAATATTTTGTTTTAAATCGGCAAATCAGAAAGAAGAATCACCTATGGCGGCCATGTTTGTTAACGGATAACAACTAAATGAGCAACCTTTATAGAGGAGCTTCCAAGGATGCTTTCTACCAAGTTTCGGTTCATTTGGCAAAGCGGCTTCAGAGGACAATATGTTTAGAAATCAACCAATCAGAAAGAAGAATTGCATGTGGCAGACATGTTTGTTAACGGATCGGAACTAAATGAGCAATCTTAATAGAGGATCTCCGAAGGATGCTTCCTACTAAGTTTCGATTCATTTGACCAAGCAGTCACAGAGAAGATTTTAAAAAAATCAACCAATCAGAAACAAGAATTGCCCGTGGCGGCCATGTATGAGAACGGATCGGGACAAAATAAACTATCTTGATAGAGGACATGCGATAATGCTTCCTACCAAGTTTCGGTTCATTTGGCGAAGCTATTTCAGAAGAGAAGATTTTAAAAAACATCGGCCAATCAAAAACAAGAATTGCCTATGGCGGCCATGTTTGTTAATAGGTCGGGACAAAATGAGCAATCTTTAAAGAGGACATTCCATAGATGTTTCCTACCCAGTTTCACTTCATTTGGCAAAGGAGAAGATTACAATGTGAACAGTTAACAGAAGACAGACTACGGACGACAGACGACGGACGCTAGGTGATGGCAAAAGCTCACATTGTCTTTGGCAAGGTGAGCTAAAAGATTATACATTAAAAATTAAGCAAACATTAAAAATAGAACTAAAAAGTAATACAGCATTAAATGCAAAATCTATCCTTTTAAATAAAAATATAGGAAAATTATTACTTGAAAATCTACAAACCAAGTTAACATGAAATTCTGCTATCCATTTTTTTTGGCTTACGTGTATTTATTTATTTATTTTTTTCTTAGCATGTTTTTTTATCTAAAAACTAATATACTGACTATATATATATTGTAATCTGTAGTATTGTTTTGTGTGTATTAAATGTATGTCTTGTAGATCGTTGTTTGTCCTTTTGTACTTTTTCTTTTGGCCATTGTTTTGCTTGTTCTTTTTCGATATATTGATTCAGATTGCCCCTTTGGTATCTTCAAACTCTTCATACTAGTTACAACTAGGTTTACTGAATATCTTGATCTACACCTTGAAATTGACAGTGAGGGCAGGTAAAAAACAAAACTTTATGACAAAAATGTGATTGTAAAATTTCATTTATATGTAGCAACATACTATGTCAGTATCACCTGGATATGGAGTATATATCTCCCAGTTGATCTGATATTGCTGAAATTTTACGGTAACCTTCATGACTTGGTTAACCATTACGGTGTATATATCTGTGTCACAAATGATCACAGATATGTTCAATGTGTCGTAATCACAATCTTCACAGTCCTCTCATCATTCATGACTTGTCACCGGGTTTGTAATATGAGTAGCACAGAAGATGCCAGATGTGAAACAGGAACTGATTATCCCTCCATAGCACATGGGTTACCCCCCGGATTCGAAGTTTAGTTTTCTGTGCAATGTTTTATTGATCGTTGGTTGAACTTTTATACATTGCATTGCATGTTCCAGCTATTGATTATCGCTTTGGAATTTTCAAACTTTTGTTTTCTGACTGGAACGACCAGATACAGCACGTAGTAATACGTCACTCGGTTGAAATATCTAAGGTTGCTGTCTCCTATTACAAAACAATAATTTATACAACCTGTATGTAGTTTTAATATTTTACAATTATAACATAGCATGATCTTTAACTTGTTGAAGGTGGTCAGTAATTGGTGGAAGTGCATTCTTCTACTATTTCTGTCTGTTTCGATATCATATACACTGAACATTTACAATTCTATATGGCCAAATAATTCAGAATTTTTAGAACAATTTTCAGGTATCCTGAAGCAGCATTATACCTCGATGGAAAAATACGTAAAGATTGTAGTATATATTTAACGGATTGTCTGTGTTGTCCGGCTTTGATCAGACAGTATGTAAACATGTTGAGGTATACACAACTTGAATTCGTTGTGAATGTGTATTCTGTGATAAAACTGTTAATCAAAGTTAACATTGCAGCCATGCCATTTACATTTCCCATCGAATGGTAGCATAAGAATTTAGTTTGATGACAAACAAACATTGGATCCAGATAGATACCCGAAAATGGAACCACTTCATCATCTGTATTTTGTGGTAGTGAAAGTAATTCATATAGGATGGGATCAGGAACCACCCATTTTTCGGCCGTCATAAAGGTAACGTCCATGCATAGACCATGAAAATATATGTTTGTGAGATTACTGAATATCCAAACGTGACTTTGTTGTTCTATATCGTAGTGTCCAGGCGAAGATTTCAATGTAACGGAACTATAAAACATTTGTATGATTACCTTCATAATGTTCTCAATTTCTTCAGTCGTTTTTCCATCAAACAGCTCTTGAAACACCTTCATTTCTATGTCATCATTATATTCACGATAACTACTGTTTATTTTATATTGTGGTGGAAAAGCGATAAATGTGTCACAAATTTCAATTGATTGATTATATTCCATGGAAGTTAAGAAAAATATCGGGAGCACGTAATTTTACACAAGAATTATCGAGATCCAATGATTTTTGAATTAGTGGCTTTGATTCACGTAAAAAGTGTGTTTCGTTTGATTCTTTATACTTTGCATAGTACAAGAAACCGACAATACTTCTGATAACATATTTAGCGTAATGAATGGTTGCTCCGTTCTTATCCTCCAAATGTTGTTGAATGTTCACATAATTCAACATACTTTCTGTGGCTTTGTGTGGTAAGTGTGAATCCCAAAATAAAGATGGGCGCTTCACAAAATCAGAGAAAGAAATAAAACAAGAATTGAAACAAGTCATTGTTGTTGATTTTAAGGTATCCTGTTGTAACCGTGCATTAATATAACATGTTGAATTAGCAACACGCTCAAAAGCATCTAATGTAAAAACATGTGTCGTATTATATTTGCTTAAGACGTCAGCAATTTCCTTTGACATGTTTTCTGTCATTTTAGAATTAAACAGGTTTCTACTTCCTATGATATAATGTGGAATATGTCTAGCTTTTATCATCTCTATCAGCTGTGCTAGACATATATTTAAACAATTAATGTAATTTGAGTCTACCCATTGACATGAACAAACCTCCACACACCAAAACATTACGTTCTTTATATGGAACGAGGACACCACTTCTCTTTGAGACGTATTCAAGTTTTCTTTAAGTATTATTTTAATCAATGCATAGCACAATATTTGAACATCAGTGAGATATAAAAGTAGACTTTGTTCACCAGGAAAAGAAATGCGCCATTGCATATCATTATTGGTACTATCATGATGTCCTACTGGTACTACGTCACATCCTTGGCTTTGGATATGTTCTATCATGCTGTTAGAGGGCCAATTGTTTGGTTTATATCTGGTTATGAACGCATTCGCTGAATTTGGCCACATGTCGCAATGAATGCAAAAAACAATATCACCCTTTCTAGAATTCCCACGATATTCTTCAAAGTGGGTTGAATGAGCAGGCCCGTTTTGACATGGAGCTACTGTTTTGCCGAACTTTTTCGCTACTTTTTCGCTGATGTAACGAGTTGTTTATATAAAACATCCATTATCACAGAACTTGATAAATACCTTTTGTCATCATTCTTTCTTCTACAATTAAGTGGGTCAACGTTAACGCAATTGATATTCTGTTCCGGCAATGATAGTTTGACATATCCTGGAAAGTTGTCATCTTCCTCGACAAAATAAGGGGCATCATAATCTTCATTGTAAACTTTCTGTAACAGTGGAGAGTTAATACTGTTTTTACGTCGAGTTTCTGGCTTGATATTTCTAATTCTGAATAACAAATCATAATCGTGGTGGTTTTGATTACCATAGATACCACCACGCATGCCGTCTGCAGTACTTCCTACTATTGTAGCCGTTGGTTTGTCGATGGCTTTAATAATGTTCGTAAGTACATTCCGGAGATGTACGCAATTTATGTGTATTTCTCGCTCACTTTTAGAATATCCCATGGCATTCATTATGTCTACTAGAAGAATTGATCGTTCATCATCGGACGTGTTCTCTTCAGATAACAGCTTTTTGCTTAACCCTTGTAGCTCCGTCATTTTCACAGGTACACTGAAAAAGATTAATACAAGTTAAACTAATGTGAAATAGGTTTATAGCGATGGAGAACCACTTTTCGAAGATCAACCATTCCACAATTTTAAAAATTCAACACAAGATAATGTTTTCTCTATTTTCGGAAAGAAATCACTTATAAATAAATTATATTTATATTGATGAATTTTTTTAATTGATTTTATGTATTTGGAATCAACGAATTTATGAATCAAGAAATATGTCCTGTAGTGTGTACGAGCAATACAAGACAATTTAAGTTATTTCACAATAAATATATACGTAGAGTGCATGACGCACGACTCGTTCCTGAACTAACCATCCTCAGGTTGGGTCAGATTCAAATCTTTGGGAACAAGGTTAACAATGTCCGAGGAAAATCGACATTAGTTTTCGTAAATTACATTAATTAGAAACATTACATTTCAAGCATAAATATGAAATTTATATAATTTGTAATAAAGATCTAAGAATAGACATTTAATGAAGCGTTTGTTTTTTGTACATTCAAACCCATATTTGGTAATTCTGGTGGACTTTCTGTTAGGAGGACAGTATTTCACATCCAGTAAAACCTGATCATGTAGCCACCTCTACTAAACGGTCACTTGCATTAATAGGTCACTTGGTCTTGTTCTGTCATAAAAAATGTCATGCAAATTTAATATATTTTACGATGACACATGTATTAAATGTCCAGCTACCCTTGTCCTTATTACGAGCTTGACTGTAGATGTATTTATTGAAGGGAAAAAGAAACGCAGGGTAACATAATATGCTCCTATTTTTTATCTACGTGGCATAAAATTACGAAAACTTGGCAGACAAGTGGCTTGGTCAGTATGCACTAAAATAGGTGTATAAAGTTACTCAAAACGTGAAAGGTATCATGTGACATAGAGAAAGTGATAAAAAGCAAATAACACGTGCAGAATAATGATAGCAAGTTCGTCAACAAATCGTGTCATACCACTTTATACTATTGAGGTATGCACATCGCCACGGCTGACGGAAATTCAGAGGGGTCAAGCTTGTGCATTGCTAATGCACGGTCAAAGGCAACAACAAGTTGCTTTCCAATTTGGTGTGAATGTTGCCACCATAGAGCGTCCTGTCCGTCGTCTGAGAGATACTGGAAGGGTTGCCGACCGTCCGCGATGGGGACGTCCGCGCGTAACAACGCCACGTCAAGACAGGGCTATTCGTCTGCGTAATCGCTACGTTACTGCCACTGAAATCGCTTTAAATACGGTAGGCAATCATAATCGCCACATTCACCCAAAAACTGTGAGAAACTGATAGCGCGAGTTTGCTATGCGAGCTCGTCGACCTTACATTGGTTTTCCTCTCTCGTGCACATCGCTCGCGTCGTATGGCTTGGTTGGCGGCATATGGTCCCAAACAATTTCCAATGAGACAATGGAGACGGATCTTTTTCAAAGATGAGTCGCTCTTCACTCTTTTTCGTCCGGACGATCGACGTTGTGTATACCGACGTCGTGGGGAACGGTTCGCCGACGCTTGCGTTCTTGAGAGCGGTAGGTTTGTGGGTGGCTCGCGTATAGTCTGGGGAGGGATATCTCACGGGTTAAAGTCGCCGTTGACTGTGATAGCCGATAATTTCACAGGCGTAAGATATAGGGATGAAATCCTCCGGCTGTTTGCACTTCCATTTGTACAACAGCATCACCTAATTTCCCAGCAGGATAATGCCCGGCCCCATGTTGCCAGAGTTAGTCAAGAGTTTCTTGCCAATCATAGCATTAACCCACTCGATTGCCCTCCGTACAGTCCAGATTTGTCCACAATCGAACATCTGTCGGACGAACTAGAAAGGAGAGTAAGAGGGCGTCAGAATGCCCCCGCTACTCTCGACCAATGAAGGGCTGCCTTGTTGGAAGAGTGCGATAATATCCCAATGAGAAGGATAAATGCTCTGATCAACTCCATGCACAGGAGAATCATGGATGTAACAGATGCGCGAGGTGGGCATACGAGATATTGACGAGTTAATCGATTTCACTTTAACATATTGGGGGTACTGTTGAATTGGTTTCAATTACTCATGAATTATTGATCAAAATCTAATGAAATTTTAAAAAAGACATGTTGATTAAATTTGTGTTTTTATCCTTATATATTAATATTGAAAAAAACATTCGAATAAATAATATTAATTCACCTAAAATGTTGACCCTGCGTTTCCTTTTCCTTTCAGTATATATACAACACGAGACCAGGATTATAAACAATATACTATGTAGGCATAATGTACCTGTCATTACACTATCTAGATAGAGGTATATCTACAGGTAAAGGAATAGTGTTAGTTTGGGGGGATTGTGGTTTGGCTACATTCGATATTTACTTAGAATAATTTTGCGTTAAATAATTTAATGCAAGGAAAATCCAGAGTTGGCGACTAATGAATAATTGGATTTGCCGGAAATAAAATTTATATTTTTGTAAGAGTTGTCTTTCTTTGGTAGGTATTTTTTGCTTTCCTTTACGTGTTAGTATTTCTGATTGAAATATTTGCTCAATATTGTGTATATTCACCTCATTTACTCAATATCGAGAATTTTCAACTCTTTTACTCAATATCGAGTATAATCACCTCATTTACGCAAAAGATCCCATACTCGCCTATTCATCATGAGACTGATTTTTCTTTTTGTGTCTATTGCTCCCATTCCTATACAATATTTTTTTCGTTCGCAAACACAAATGTTGAAAAGTACACGTGGCACTTTACACACCCTGTCATATACACATAAATAAAAATCTATCAATAACATGTTTCACAGGTAAGTAAGTATGTGTGTACAGGTAACGAAAACAGCAAACCGATTTGAAATAAGTTCATTATTAGAAAAGATTTTATTGAAACAAGTCAGATGGTGCTTAACTTTTGTCGGACTGTATATAATAGAATATATCACATTTTTTTGTTTTACATGAAATATTTTGCTTAAACTTTAACAAAATATTTCATGTAAAACTCATCACAGTTTTTACATATAATAGAATATATCACATTTTTTTGTTTTACATGAAATATTTTGTTTAAACTTAAAGAAAATATGTCATTTAAAACAAAACATGTGATATATTCTATTATATGTAAAAACTGTGATGAGTTTTGTGTCGGGGAAACACAAAAGGAATGTGTCTATTTTTTTAGTATCAAAATAAAAACCCCTCAGGATGCCAACTCGATTTGGGAGATCGACATTAGTTGTCACAAATTACATTAACTAGGGACATTACATTTCAAACATAAATTGTATTTGATTTGTAATATAAACTTAAGAATATACATTGAACGTTTGTTTTTACACACTAAGACCATATTTTGGTAATAATAATTCTGATGGACTTGTCAAGTTGACAGCGTTTCATATACAGTCAAACCTGGCAAGGTAGTCACCGGTATTAATCGGTCATTTGTATGAAAAGAACATATGTTTCTTGTCCTGTCATAAACAACCATATGAATTGAACCTTTCTTTAACGATATCACATTTATTAAAAGATCACCCATCCTTGCCCCAAAGGTGACCTCTTATTACAAGTTGACTGTATATTTATATAAACAACACGAGACTAGGATTATAAACAATAGATGATTTAGGTAACAATATACCTGTGATTACACCATCTAAATGGATGTATTTTCACAGGTAAAAGACTATTATTAGTCTTGTGGGAGGGACATTGAATATGCTAAGAAGGATGCTGCGGTAAACAATTTATTGCAGGGGAAATAACTTTTAAATCACTCGACTTGATGTAAGTAAAATTTATATTTTCACAAGAGTTGTCTTTCTTTGGTAGGTGTTGCTTAACTGTTATTATATATTATAAATATGCAATATAAATATCCCAAAGACCTTTTTAATTATTTGTTTTTCCAATCTCTTGACAATAGGTGTACATGATGAATGTTTTGGCGGAATTCATTCGTGCTCATACAATTAGACGAGTTACTACTATATTATACACACAATATAATAGACCGATGACTAGCTATATATTTAATTCAAATTTAATGTTGTATGCACATATATTTCAAGGTTATATAAATAAATGCATTTATTAGAAATATACTTATAAAAATATGTCAGCTTGGTATAAACTATTGTCCAGTATATAAGAGTCATTATTGTATTTAACTTACATGAGTGGACAAATTTAGGTCCTACATTTATTTACTTTCGTTTCTAAAAATTGTAGGTAACAGACTGAAACACATTTTTTTGTACTTGGATATTTTACAGTGTGGCCACATAAAACTAGCTCTTAACACCACCACTTTTGATTTATACCAAGTCAGGAAAGTGGGCAATCATGTATACGTTTGTTATAAATATCGATATTTGCCTCTTCCTGTGATTTTTCCAATTGATTTCTGAACTCTATTTAGACAGTTTTTAATTTTAATGTGAACTAAAAGATGTATATATCAGCCTTTGTAGCATCGACTTTCCAGGCCTAACATGTACGCTGTAAAATTTAGATAGTGTACCTGACGTCTTTAGTATATACAATTATCTGTATTATTCTTACCTTAATTCCAAAATGGCTGATTAATGTCAGTATGAGTCTACAGGGAAACGTGATAATTATCTGGCAAACGGTCAAATTTTATTTTACAACTATATTTTGTTCCAACCATTGAATTAGACGATAAAGGCATTTAAATTAATATTTGTTTTAATTCTTTATTGTCTTATTCCGCCTGTTTACATATATCAGATTGGCATAGGCTTCTAAATGATTGAATTGCAATATTAAATTATGATATAATATACAATTTCATTTACAAGTAACATTATTCTAAATTTCCCAATAAAACTGATTTTGTACCACATTTATTTTTATTCACACCACTATAGCAATAATACAACCTGAAAGAATATATGTCATAACAAAGATATCGAACGACCATGAAAATATCGTGCGTCGGTTATTTTACCTTCTACAATAAGAATGGGTTACATTACAAAGTCAAGAAGCATAGTCTTCTTTATATCACATATAAAGATATACTGATTGAATGTGTCTTTCGCTTCGCTGCAATGCATCCTTCTTTAATTACGATTTATGTAAAGTTAAAATTTTATCAAATGCTTCCTGTAACTGTGGTTCACCATTTAAAAATTCTCACCATTTCTTTTTTGATTGTGATAAATATACAGTTAATAGGGAAATATTATTGAATAGTCTTAATTGGCTACCTTCTAACATTAATATTGATGTAAATTTACTGAAACAAGGAAGTGATTTCCTAATATATCAAGAAAATACAACTATTTTTATATATATTAAAGACTCCAAAAGATTTACAATTGCCTAAATGATCTAAAGAACCAACACACAGCTCCAAAAGTATTATTATTTCTTTTCTTTCGTATAATGTCTCTACCTATGTTTTTGTATATAATCATTCTGTGTTTATTTATCTCTATGCATATTATGTACATATTATATCATTTCATTGCGCATGCTACAACATATTGTAAATAATTGTATTCGGCAGAATACTTCATAAGTTGGCAAAACTTGTGTCCGATCCCTATTAGTTATATTTAGCAAATAAAAAATATGTTTAAGCTAAAACAAAATGTGTCTTTTTCTTGTTTGTTTTCTTTTCATATCAAGATAAAACGTTCTTAGGTGGTTGGTAGGCTAACCAGTTCGATCTTTTTTTGTGGTGGGGTGTCAGATAATGTTACAGGTAGCTTCACCGTGGATTATAGTGGGTAACGTGTTTTGGTGTGTCATGCTTCCTGCAGGTTAAATACACAATGGTAGACATATTGTAGCCGTTGCAAATGTCTATATTGATATCCTCAACCAAATATCAACATGTTTGCAGTAGCTAAAAAAAGTCGTGGCCCCGGTTTGCACAACACTCCCCTTTTATATATAGTTTTATATGTGGTTGACTTCTTTCTTGTCCCAAATATAAAGTCAATAAATAATACTCAAGGGAATCTTAAAATGTGACCTTATTGAACCGCGTTCCGCTATATGCAGGTTAAATTATATGCAATATTTCTAATGCCCTTTATAGACAGGGATTTGTAAAAGACAGATTGGAAAGTCAAATAACTCAAATTTATGTGAGTAAGAAAACCACATGACCTAAACAAGATTGTAAAAATCACGAAAGGGCACCTCTTTATGAGGGAAAATAACCTTATTTCTAATCATACGAGAAAGTACATTAATTAGGATCTATGAATTTCAATAATAAATATATCTTATAAACCATGCCAGTGGTAAACCGTTGACTACTGGTCGGTTGATACCCTCGGGGGGAGTAATAGTCCACCAGCAGATGTGTGGACCAAGTGGTAGTAATAAAAACGTAGATATCTAATCCAGAACATGTTCTGTGAAGTATCCAAGGATTTTAATAACATGAATTCATGTCGTTGCTCTTCATTTAGGTTAAAATAACCTGTCATTCTAGCATGAGCTGTATACGCCAGCTTGTCTACGGTACTTGCTTATTAAAGCGTTTACCCTATTCTCATTGTCATTTTCAGGGAATAAAATGAAAAACAAAATATACCACAATGTCGGAACAATTCTAAAGTCTAGCATAAGCGCAACATATACCCCACTGTCAGAGCAGTTCCAAAATCCAATCCATTTGTTTTCGTTTTCTTTCGTTTCTACAATTTCAATGCAATACCCTGAAAAAAAGTTCTTTCTCCTGTGATATTTTAGAGAGTGGTCCCATAACACTAGCGTAATCCCGTCCCTTTTTACTGAAGAGAATATACTAAGCCAGGGAAGTGAGCGATCATGTATATAGAGGTGTCATGTATAGTGTAGAGGTATCGTGTATATAGAGGTATCATGTATATTATAGAGGCATCGTGTATAGTATAGATGTATCCTGTATATAATAGAGGTATCATGTATAGTATAGAGGTATCATGTATGGTATAAAGGTATCGTGTATATAGAGGTATCATGTATATAGAGTTATCATGTATATAGAGGTATCATGCATATAGAGGTATCATGTATATAGAGGTATCATGTATATTATAGAGGTATCATGTATATTATAGAAGTATCATGTATATAGAGGTATCGTGTATATTATAGAGGTATCATGTATATAGAGGTATCATGTATATAGAGGTATCATGTATAGTATAGAGGTATCATTTTTACCTCTTTCTACGAGTTTGTTTAATTGAATTTCTGAACTGTTTTAAGATGGTATGATATTTTGTGTTTTTAATTTTTATGTTTTTCCAAACATTGATTTAGAAGAAAAGGGCATTTATTTAAAGTCATATTATTTGTCTTCTTTATTGTCTTATTCTACCTGTTTACATATATCACATTGGACCATGTTTTCCTAGCAATTGATGTACAATAAAATAGATTTAGTACCTCATTTGTTTTATTCACAACAATATATCAAAACTGCAATCTGTATAAATGTTATTTAAAACAGAGAGATCGAATGACCATGAACAAATCGCGTGTCGGTTATTTGCCTTTTAAATTAAGAGTAGGCTACATTACAAAGTCAAATTAATATGTTTTCTTTATATCACAAGATTTACTGATTGGGTGTATCTATTTGCCCTTTTATATCAAAATAAAACGTCCTCAGATTGGGGATAGGGGGATCCAGCTCGATTTGTTTGTGGGGTAGGATGGGTTGTCAGATAATATTACAACTAGCCTCAGCGTGGACCATAATGTGTACCGCGTTTGGAGAGTGTAACGCTTTCTGCAGGTTAAAGTCACCTTTTGTAAATTTCAAAAAGTTTAGACATATTCTAGCCGATACAAAGGTTTACATTTATCTCCCAACCCAACATTCTCCCTTTTCTATATAGTTTTATATGGGGTTGTTTTCGTCCTAAATATAAGCTTAATCCTGTATATAAATGTCATCCAAGGGAACCTTAAAATGTGCCTTTAATGAGGAGCTGTTTGCTATTTTGAGGTTAAAATTATATGGAATATTCCTTAATGGGTAAAATGATGTTGCCCTTTATAGAGAGTGATTAGTTTTAAATAAGCAGTTGTCTCTTTTATCCATGTTATAATTTTATCCAGTATTACCTAATGATCAGATGCTTCCACTTCCAATTCTTTGCTGAAATCCTGTAGCGATGTCATTCTATAATGGTACACTGAAACAGATTAATACCAAGGTTATAATTTTACATTGACACAAACTCAATCATCGTTTAGGCCCGGTGGCTCAATGAGTCGGATTACCTAACAATTTATACAAGCTTATTGCCAATAGGGTGTTGGGTCGCGTCCGGCTTTGTAAATTACAAAAAGGGGTGCACTCGATTCTCACTCTCAAGTGATAAAGTTTACCAGTTGATTGCCCATGGTCGGTGGTTCTCTCCGTGTACTCGGCTTCTTCCACCACTAAAACTGGTCGCCATGATATAGATGAAATATTGCTGAAAGTGGCGTTAAAAACAATAATAAATCAATTCAAATTAAACTATCGCGTGCCAATCGTTCCACGGTTTTTTTTAAATCAGCACACTTAATGTGTTCTGTCTATTTCTGTGAAGAAATCACATAAAAAAATAATATTCATACACGAGATGATTTTTTTTAATTCGTAATCAACGAATATAAGAATCAACAAATGTTTCCTTTACGAGCAATGCACTACAATTTAAGTTATTTCACGTAGATATATAATTTAGTGTGCACGATTCAACCCTGAAGTAGCCGTCATCACCAAAGTCTTTGGGAACAATGTTATCAATGACCGAGGGAGATCGACATTAGCTTTCAAAAATTACATTAATTAGAAACATTACATTTCAAACATAAATATAAAATTCGTATGATTTGTAATATAGATTGAAGACTAGTCATTGTATTGAACATTTGTTTTTTTACACATTAAAAACCTTGCCAAATAATCATCTCAGCTGAGCAGTCACTTGTAACTGTTTTGCCCCCTTAAGAAAAAATCATATGGATTGAACGTTTATTAAGAGATCATCAGTCGTTTTTTTTGTCACAGAGGTGACCTATTAACAAAGATTGGACTGTACATTTGTATGTGCAAAACGAGGTGAAGATATGAAAAAAAAATGTATCTGTGATGTTTTTTTTATTTATTTTACATGTTATTATTTCTTTAAAAATGTATTTGCTAAATATCAAGTATATTCACCTCTTTTTCTCAATATCGAGTAAGATCAACTCTTTTATTCAATATAGAGTATAGTCACCCCATTTACATCAAACACTCGCATATTCATCAGATGGAGTATTGCTGTCGTCCCAACACAATAGCTTTTGTAAATTCAACATTGTTTGAATTTCGTAGTTTGATCTACAATACACTGCACAGAAAACTAACGATTGAGCAATGTGAACCCTACTGATAGCAGAGGAAGGGGTGAACCCAACATTCCCTGGAAGGATTCGTAATTCCTACTCCACCAGTACCTAGTCAGCTAACTCTAAACTATTGTCATGTGTGTAAGGTTGATTAATGTAATTGACTTCCATTAAGAGTAGACTATTTTGAGTTAAATTTTACATTTATTTCATTTCTAACATTTCAATAAAACAAACGTAAAGATTCATCTTCCGACAGTGGGGTGTTTTGTGTTTATTTTTCATTTTATTTGGCTTTCCAATCTCTTGACTATGAACGTACATTTTAAATGTTATGTCGTCTATGAACGTACATTTTAAATGTTATGTCGTGGCAACGGAATAAGATGATTTACGAATGTATTATCGACCGATGACGTGTTTTATATTTAATTGAAGTTTAAATGTATAGGCACAGATATTTCAAGGTTATCTAAAATATACCTTTGTTAAAATATATTTATATACTAGTTCAGCTGGGTATAAACTGTTGTTCATTATTTTATTTTAAGTACATGAATGGAAAAGTTGGGGTCGTACATTTATTTACTTTCGTTACTAAAATTTCATCTAACAGACTGAAAAACAGTTATTTGTACTGTTATATTTTACAGTGTGGACACATAAAACTAGCTTAACCCCGCCATTTTTTATTGAAGTAAATATAACAAGCCAGACAAGTGATCGATCATGTATACGTTCTTAAGCGAAATCGATTTTTGCCACCTCTTGTGATTTTTCCAATGGATATCTGAATTGTATTTAGACCGTTTTTAATATTTATGTAAACTAACAGATGAATATATCCACCTTTTGTCCTGGCCTAACACATCCACTGTGATATTTAGATATTGTATTTGACGCCTTCAGTATATAAATTGATCTCTAGTATGCTTACCTTAGTTTCAAAAAGGCTGATTTAAGTTAGTCTGAATCTACAGGTAAATATGATAATTATCTGGCAAGCGGTCAAATTTTATTTAAAAACTAAAGAAAATTTCCAACCATTGATTTAAAAGAAAAAGGCATGTAAGGTCATATTTATCATTTTATATTGTTATTGCCTTCTTTTGCCTGTTAACATGTATCACCTTGGTACAAGATTACTATATTGCAGTATTATATTAAAAACATAATTTCATTTACAATTAACAGTATTTCAAATTTCCAAAATAAAATAGATGTACCACATTTTATTTTATTCACACCAATATATCAACAATGTAACCTGCATTAATATATGATATAAAAAAGATCGAGCGACCATGACAAAATCGTTTGTCGGTTATTTTACCTTCAACAATAAGAATGGGTTACATTTCAAAGTCAAGGATCATAGTTTTCTTGATATCATAAAGAAAGATTTACTGATGGTGTATATATATTTCTCTTTTTTGTCTTTTTATATTACAATCAAACGTACACAGGTGGAAGATAGACGGACGCCAGTTTGATTTTTTCGTCCAGTATAAATTATTTATTATTTTATTTTAGTTACATGAGTGGACAATTTTTGGTCCTACATTTATTTACATGTACTTTCGTTTCTAAAATTTCAATGTAGCAGACTGAAATAAAGTTTTATGTCCTGCGATATTTTACAGTGTGGTCCATAAAACTAGCCTAACCCCGCCACTTTTTATGGTAGAGAATATACAAAGCCAGGGAAGGGAGCGGTCATGTTTATGTTTATTAGGGTATAGTTTTTGCATCTGTTTATTCTATTTTTCGATTAAAGTTATGAAATATTCTTACATGCGATATTTTTGGCTTGTAGTTTTATATGACATAACAGATGAATATAGCAGCGTTTGCAGTACCAATTTTCCTGGCCTAATATGTCCACTGTAATACATGCATTTAGAGAATGTACTTAATTTTTAAATGGTTGATTAATATAAGTCTCAGTCTACAGGTAAATGTAATGATTATCTGGTAATCAGCCAACTTGTATTTAAAAATTCCAGCCATTGAACAAAAAAAGAAGGCATTTAAAGTCATAATCATGTTTTATATTTCTTATTGTCGTATTCCGATTGCTTACATATATCACCTTGATTAAATTACAATATTGAAGTAACATGAAAAATATATTTGCATTTACAATTGAATTATTTTAAATTTCAGAATAAAACACTTTTTTTTATAACAATATATTAATAATACAACCTGTATAAATATATATTCTAATAAAGCGATCGAACGACCATGAAAATATCGTGAGTCCGTTGTTTAACCTTCACAAATACAAATTTACTGATTGCATGTGTATATTTCTCTTTTATCGATTGGTATCAAAATAAAACGTCATCGGTGCGGCGAAAGATCTTTGAGCGAATGGACAGGAGAAAAGACCGACATGAATCGGACGTATGAGCAACAACTTGTAACCCATTTGAAAAAAATTTTAAATTTATGTTTTCGCTCAAATGTCCATCGCTCCTAAGGTGGCGCCTTGGGAGTATACAGCTCGATTGTGTTAGGATTGTTGGGGGGGGGGGTAATATTACATATAGCTTTACCGTAGACCATAGTGGGTAACGTGGAGAGTGTCATGCCTGATGTAGATTAAAGACACCTTCTGTAGATTTCGAAAAGGGGTAGGCGCGTTGGGATCGGAATAAAGGTCTAAATTTTTGGCCTCCATAGTTGTCCCAATCCTCCCTCTTTTATATATAGTTTTATATGTGGTTTGACTTTGTTCTCGTTCTGAATTTACAGTCAATCATGTATGTCATGGTGGCAGCCGGAGTACCCAGAGAAAACCACTGACCTGTCTCAAGCCACTTATAAACGTTATCACCTACTGTTGTATTAGGTAAACCTCGCCATCAGCGGGATTTGAACTCACCTTAGTGGTGATAAGCACTGATTGCACATATTCTGTGTAGTATGAACGGAACTGCAAAACATGAATTAAGATCGCTGCACTTCATTAATGTTAAAGTAGTGTGTCATTCTTATGTGACCTTTATACGACAATTTATATACAGTACCTACTCATTAAAGATGCGGGGCCGGGCGACCCAATGAGTTGGATTACCTTACAACTCATACAAGCCTATCATCAATACGGCGTAGGTTCACGCCCGGCTTTTTAGATTACAAATAAGGTGAACTCGACTCGCAGCCGCAAGTGTCAATGCTTATCAGGTGCTTTCCCATGGTCGGTGGTTCTCTTCGGGTCCACCAGGTTCTTCCATCACTAAAACTGGTCGCCATGATATAGCTGAAATATTGCTAAAAGTGACGTTAAACACCAAAAATCAAAATCAATCAAATCATTAAAGATGATACATTATTGTTTTTAATTATCAGCTCCAGGTATTAAAGTGAAACACGAAAAATATTCCATTTTCGGAAGTTCTCAATTCCAAGCGAACAGTTTTTATATAGAGGAAAAATTGATACCTCTACAAAGATTATGCATGACCAATCGCTTTCATGGATAATAATAGACAATTTCTTGTTAGAGCCCAACAGAGTTAATAGAAGTCCTTCAAAATCTTTGGACGCAAGGTTATCAAGGTTATCAAGGTTTGTTTGTTTGTTTGTTTGTTTGATGGTGTTTAACGCGACTTTCATCAATATTTCAGTTATATCTTGGCGGTCAGTTTTATTGGTGCAGAAAACCGGAGAACTCGAACAAAACCATCGATATCTCACAAGTCACTGACAAACTTCATCACCTAATGTTGTACACCTCGCCCTGATCGAGATTCGAAATGCACTGATTGCACATGTAGTTGTAAATCTAACTGCCATGCGATCACGTCCATTACAACCACAGACGCACGAGGAAGATCGACATTATTTTTTCACAAATTACCCAGAGAAAACAATCTACCTGCCGCAAGTCTCTCTTTCCATATCAATAATAACAACGGAGATTATAATTAACTAGAAACTGATCAATGGAATAACATGGAATTTAATTTGGTGTACACTATCTTGAAAACACGAAATATATACACAGACACACACATATTATATATAGATTCAAATATAAATTTTACCCGTTTCCATTGTATGATAAAATCAGCTCACAAAAATGTACACCGTGTTTCTCAAGTAACAATATTTAAAAAAAAAACAACTAATGATTGATTGTGTGTTGCTAAATATTCAGTGGTACATATGTCATGAATATTCCTGGTAAAAAATGGTGATTCCGTTTTACAATATATAAATATAATACAGAAATGATGGCTGAATGGGATGGAAACAACAGGGGAACAGCCTTCGATTATAAAATATGGGTACTTTGTACTAGGGACGATGCCAACTGGTATTTTGAAGTGACCACAACGAGCTTTTTTTTCTTTTTTTGTTAAACTGCAAAATGGTGTCAAGAATGTGATAATCTCCTGACAACTCACTAACAACCTACATCGAGAGAGTGTTACTTCTCAATAACTGGGTACGTTCTGTGCAGCTCTGTCACCAGTACCAAAGAACAGGAAAACTGTTTTTACTTCTGTCAATCTATGATTGATTGTTGTTTAAGTGTTCAGTTTTTCACTATAGTAATGCACTGAACAAATGTACATACTATAAGTCTTATCCAAAGTAAAAATCCCGAGAAAGAAAAATAAAACAAGAGTATTGGATATTTTTTTTCTCAATTCATGCCTCGTCGTTCATTAAGCAACTATTCCTGAACTAAAAAAAAACAAAGACAAGAATAGTTTTACCTTCTAGGTTATTTGCTGAGTGTGTCTATACCATTGATCTTGAAATAACGAATACTACAAAAGCAACTAGGTCTGCTCCATACCTTTACCTACACTTCGAAGTTGACGGTGAGGGCCGGTTAATTACGAAACTTTATGACAAAAGAGATAATTTCAATTTCCCCATTGTAAACTTTCCATTTATATATAGTAACATTACAGTACCACCTACATATGGAGTTTATATCTTTCAGTTGATCCAATATTCCAAAGCATGTGGTTCCTATTCTGATAGAGGGTTCCTAGTGGTTCAGTTGAAGTCATTATTTGATTAACCGGTACGGAAAACAAATGGCACATATATGTTCCATTTGTCGTAATTACAATCCTCTCCTCATTCATGACTTATCATCATGTTTGTAACAGGAGAAACACGTGCCACATGTGGATCAAGAACTGCTTGCATATCCGTAGTACATTGGTTTACCCCAGGTTTTTAGCGGGGTTCGTGTTGCACGGTTATTAGTTTTTGTTAGGAATGTTTTATATAATATATATTTTTCCTTTTAACCATTTTATTGTCTGTCCTTCCATTTTCGGCTTTTGGCTACACATTTGGTATCTTCAAACGTCAAGTATTCTGACTGAAGTAGCCAGATATAGAACATGAGTCGCACGGTTGAAGTATTCAAGGTTGCTGTCTCCGCTAACAAAAGATTAATTAACGAAATCAATAGGTAATTTTAATATTTTACAAATATCCTGC
Organism: Gigantidas platifrons; assembly: GCA_002080005.1. Lineage (NCBI taxonomy): Eukaryota > Metazoa > Mollusca > Bivalvia > Mytilida > Modiolidae > Gigantidas > Gigantidas platifrons. The sequence continues at coordinate 727,675 of MJUT01055619.1, forward strand.
ACAACCTGTGACATAATCTTCAACTTGTTTAATGTGGTCAGTATTTGGTAGAAGTAAATGCTACATTTTTTGTCAGTTTAAATAACTTATACATTGAAAATTAGCAATTTTATATGGACAAAGAATTCAGAATTTGAAGAACAATTCGCAAGTATCCTGAAGCAGCGTTATACCTCGATGGAAAAATGTGTAATGATTGTAATATAGACTTAACAGATTGTCTGTGGTGTCCGGCTTTTATCAGACAGTACACAAGCATGTTGAGGTATACATAACTTATGTTGGTAGTAAATGTTCTATCAGTGACAAGACTGTTCATCGAAATTAACATTTCAGCCATTCCATTTACATTTCCAATCGAATGGTAGCATAAAAATTTAGTTTGAATGCAAACAAACATTGGATCCAGATGGATACCAGAAAAGGGAAATTCTGCATCTTGTGATAGCGAAAGCAATTCATATAGGATGGGATCAGGAACTGCTAATTTTTCTGCCGTCATAAAGGTTATGTCCATGTATAGACCACCAAAAAATATGTTTGTAAGATTACGGAATATCCCAACGGGAGTTTGTTGTGTAATATTGTAGCTTCCTGGAAAATATTTCAATTTGACGGAATTATAAATCATTGGTAAGATTTCAGTCATAATGTTTTCAAGTTCTTCAGTCGTTTTCCCCTCAAGTAAATGGAAAATAAATTTGACTGTTTCTGTAGTATATTTATAACTGTCCTTTTTATACATTTGTGGAAAAGTAAGAAATGCGTCACAAATTTCAATTGATTTCCTATAATTTAGGTTAGCTAAGAAAAATGTTGCGGCACGTAATTTGACACAAGAATCCTTCAGTTTCAAGGATTTGTGAATAAGTCGCTTTGATTCAAGTAAAAATTCTGCTTTGTTTGATTCTTTATACTTTACATAGTATAAGAAACCAATCATACTTTTGAAAAGATACTTGGCGAATTGAATGCCCATTCCTTTATTTTTTTTCAATTTTTTTTGAATCTTCACATAATTTAACAAACTTTGTGTACCATTGTGTTGTATGTATGAGCTATAAAATAAAGATGGATAACTCACATAGTGATAGAAAGTATCAAGACAATCACCGAAGCAAGTATGTATTGTTGAGTGTAAGGTTGCATGTTTTAACAGAGCATTATTATAATGTGTTATCTTAGTAACACTCTCGAAAGCATCTAATGTAAAAACATGTGCTGTATCATATTTGCTTAAGATGTCAACAATTTCCGTTGACAGTTTTTCTGTCATTTTTGAATTAAACAGATTTCTACTTTCTATGAAATAATGTGGAATATGTTTAGCTGTTATCATCTGTATCAGCTTTGCTAGACATATATTTAAGCAATTAATGGAATTTGAATCTACCCATTGGCATGAACAACGCTCCACACACCAAAATATTACGTGCTTAATATGGGACGAGGACACCACTTCTCTTTGAGACGTATTCAAGTTTGCCTTTAGTATTATTTTGATCAATGCATAACACAATATTTGAACATGACTTAGATCAAAGAATAAAGTTTGTTCACCCGGAAAAGAAATGCGCCATTGTATATCATTATTTTCACTCTCATGATGTACTACTGACGCTACTTCACATCCTTGCCTTTTGATATCTTCTAGCATGCTGTTAGAGGGCCAATTGTTTGGTTTACATCTTGTTATAAAAGAGTTTGCCGAATTAGGCCACATGTCGTAATGAATGCAGTGCACATTATCAGTTTCTGTAGTTTCCCCTTTGAAGTCCTTTATGTCGATGGCAAGAGCAGGTCCGTTTATTTTCTTTTTTGTGGATGGAAATGAAAATCCGTCGTAGTTTTTCAATGGTTTAAAGAGGCGATTGTATAATGAATCTATAAAAATATGATTTAATAAATACAGTTTGCAATCATTCATTCTTCTGCACTGATTCAAGAAACCACAATTACTTTTCTCTTCCGCCAATGATAGATTGACATATCCTGGAAAGTTGTTATCTTCTTCGACAAAATAAGATGAGTTATAATCTTCATTGTCATCATGCAGTAACAATGGAGGGTTGTTAATATTGTTTGTACGTGGAGTGTATAGCTTGATATTTCTAATCAAAATCGGGCCAGCTTTGGTTACCATAGACACCAGTATACATGCCCTCTGAACGACTTCCTCTTAGTGTTATCCTATCTGTGCCGGGTCTTGGAAAAACAGTCATAGGTACATTCCCGAGATGCTTCCAATATCTCTTTATTTCTCGCTCACTTTTAGAAAACCCTATTGCATTCATTATGTCTACTAAAAGAATTGATCGTTCATGATCGCATGTGTGCTCTTCTAAGGACAACTTTTCACAGGACTTCTGTAGCGCCGTCATTGTTTATTGATACGCTGAAACAGATTAATATGAAGTATAAGCTAATGTGAAATAGTTTATATTGATAGAGAACCAATGTTCGTATGTCAACCATTCCACGATTTTATCAATTCAACACAATATAATGTTTTATGTCTATTTTCGGAAAGAAATCACACAATATTAATATTTATGACTTATTCTATTTTTTTAATTCGAGATCATCGAATTTAAATATCAACAAATATGTCTTTTACAAGCAATGTACGACAGCTTAAGTTATTTCACAATATATATATACGTAGATATGTAATCAGTGTGTACGACTCATTCCTGAAATAACCGTCATCGGATATGTTCAGAATAAAACGATTGGACAGACAAATGATTTAAAGTCTTTGGGGACAAGGTTATCAATGCTCGAGGGAGATCGATATTAGTTTTCACAAATTACATAAACTAGGGAAGTTATATTTCAAACATAAATATAAATTGTAGTTGATTTGTAATATAAATTTAAGAATATACATTTTATTGAACATTTGTTTTTACACATTAAAAACCATATTTGGTAATTCTGATGGACTTGTTGTAAAGTTGGCAGTGTTTCATATACAATAAAACATGCCCATGTAGTTACCTCTATTAAGCGGTCACCTGTCTGGAAAGAACATATGTTTATTGTCCTGTCATAAAACAATCATATGAATTAAACATTTTTTCTACGATGTCATATTTATTAAAAGATCACCCATCCTTGTCCCAAAGGTTACCTCTTATTACAAGGTTGACTGTAGATTTATATAAACAACACGAGACTCGGATTATGAACAATAGATTATGTAGGTAGCAATGTACCTGTGATTACACTACATAGAGGTATTGCCACATGTAAGGGAGTAATGGCAGCTATGGGGGAGGGAGGATTTTACATTGACTACATTCAATATCAGATAGGAAGAATGTTGCGGTAAGTAATTTAACTCAAGGAAAAAATACAGATTTGATGCAAATAAAATTGATATTTTTTATAAGAGTTGTCTTTCTTTGGTATGTATTTTTGTTTTACGTGTTATTATTTCTTATAAGTATACTTACTACTAAAGATTATTGAATTACTTGGGTTTCCAAACTCTTGACTATGAGCGTATATCATGAATGCTATCTCAGAAATCATGCTCCCATAATTAGATTATTTACTACTGTATTACACACACACACACACACACGATGTGGCCGATCGATGACGTGTTGTATATGTAATTGAAGTTTAAATGTGTATGCACATATATTTAAAGTTTATCTAACAAAAAGTTATTAACAATATTTTAATGACATAGGTGAGCTGGGTGTAAATTATTGTCCAGTATATATGATTTATTATTATAATTGACTTACATGAAGAGTAGAAAAGGTTTTGATCCTACATTTATTTACTTTCGTTTCTAATATTCCAAAGTAACAGACTGAAAAACAGTTCATTGTCCTGCGATATTTTACAGAGTGGTCCCATAAAACTAGCTTAACCCCGCCAATTAAAGTGAATGTACCTAGCCAGGAAAGTGAATGTACATAGCCAGGAAAATGAGCAATTTTGTATATAGCGGTATCGATTTTGCACAGTTCTATGATATTTCGGGTAGATTTCGGAACTGTATTTAGAATGTACGAGATGTTTTGTCTTTAATTTTTATGTGAACTAAGAGATGAATATACCGCCCTTTGCAGCACCGATTTTCTGGCCTAATATGTCAACAGTAATATTTAGATAATGTACTTGACGCCTACAATAAATACAATTATCTGTATTAGTCTTACCTTAAGTTCAAAATGGGCGATGAATGTGACTCTGAGTCAACAGGAAAATGTGATGATTAGCTGGCAATGGGCCAGGATTTATTTATAGACTAATTTGTTCAACCATTGATGTATTTAAAGTTAACACATACATCCTTGACACTGTCTACACAGTGATTGATTTACAATAGTGAAGTAACAAAATAATATTATTTCAGTTACAATTAATTACCTGTGAAACTATTTAAAATTTCCAATAAAAATAAATGTGGTACCACACTTTTTTTTATTCACACCAATAAATCAACAATGCAACCTGTAGAAATGTATGCTATAAAATAGAGATCGAATGACAATGAAGAAATTCGCTTATCGGTTATTTTACCTTCTATATACAATAAGAATGGGTTACATTACAAAGTCAAAGACATATTCTTCTTTACATCACTAATAAAGATTTAATGTGTCTATTCTTTTTGTTATTTTCATATAAAAATAAAACGTCCCCGGGTAGCGGAGAGGGGAAGCCAGCCCTATTTTTTAGGTGGAGTGGGGGTGGGGTGGTGTGGTGTCATATATTAATAAAGACCATAGTGGGTAACCTGTTTGGGTGTGTCATGCGTTCTGCAGGTAAACGTTTTCAATGGCTTTCAAATGTCGTGGCACCGATTGACACAACCCGCATCTCCTCTGTGGTTATATATTTTGTTCTCGTTCTGAATATACAGTCAGTACTGTATATAGAGACCACAGAAAGGAAGCTTAAAACGTGTCCCTTATGAGCAGTTGTCCGTGATATATACAGGTAAAACATTATTATATGAACCACTTTGAGAGGGGGGATGGTAGCAGTTTGTTTCATAGTTTCTCCTTCATAGTTACTTTGCATAATACGGGTGAGCCAACGGTCATAGATAAACATAGACAGTCAATCGATACTACTGATGACATCTTATTTAACATATTATAAGTAAATTGTATAATATGTTCTATAGTGGATTAGATATATATCTATATGGTATTATGTTTCGCTGTAGGAGGAGGTAGCTTGTCGATGGGACTGGTGTTAGGGTCATAGGTAAATGTAGGTATAAAAGCAAAATCATTAACTGTTTGTTGCTTAATGTTCAGCGGTAAATATTGCATGCATATTTCACAAATTGCATTTCCATCATAATTATGCAATAAGATTTAATGCAAATTTATATTTTTTGAAGAGTTACCTATTCTCTAAGATATAAGACAAAATATATATTTTTCAAGAGTTGTACTGCGTTGATGACTATTTTACTTATTTTGTTCCAGTATTGTTATACATGCTGTCATAGTGACAACCGGAACCTTTGAACCGTAATGAAAGCGGGAGGTTTGGCGCCGTAAAATCTGATTCAACCCACACTTTCTTTGGAAATGCCTGTACCAAGTCAGGATCATTACGGTTTTCCCAGTGTTGCGGTTGTTTATATACTTACGAGTTTTACCTTTCCCTTTAGATGATTGTTCGGAGTTCGGTAATTTTGTTATTATCCTTATTTCTTTGGTAGGTATGGTTTTACGTTTTATTATTTCTTATTAATATACTTACTCCTAAGCACTTTTGTTATTATTTGTCTTTCTAATCTCTTGACTATGGACGTACATGATGAATGTTATGGCAGAACCCATTCGTGCTCCCATAACTAGACGAGTTACTACTGTATTATACACACATGATATAACAGATCGATGACGTGTTATATATTTAATTGAAATTTAAATGTGTATTCAAATATATTTCAAGGTTATCTTACAAAAAGTTATTTATTAAAAAAATACTTATAAAATAGGTGAGCTGGGTATAAATATTGTCCGGTATATATGATTTATCATTTTAGTCTACTTACGTGAAGAGTAGACAATGTATGGGTCCTTCATTTATTAACGTTCGTTTCTATAATTTGTTTGTAACAGACTGACAAACAGTTTTTTACACTGTGAAATATTACAATGTGGTCCTATAGAAGCAGTCTAACCCCGCCACTTTTTTATTGAAGTGAATATACCAAGCCAGGAAAGTGAGCGATCGTGTATATTATCGATTTTACATCTTTCTACGATTTTTCGATTGGATTTATGAACTATATTAGGACTGTATGGTATTTTGTGTTTTAGTTTGTTTGTGATCTAACAGATGAATATATCAGCCCTTGCAACATCGACTTTCCTAGCCTAACATGTCCACTGTAATATTTAGATAATGTATTTCACGCCTTCAATGTCAGTCTGAATCGATTGTTACATTTTATTATTAGCAGGCAATCAGCAAACATTTATTCAAAAGCTACATTTTTTTCCAACAAGAAAAAGGTTTTTGAAAGTATAGTCCATTTGAATGCTATAGACCACCTAAAAAACAAAAAATTAAAATACATTTTAATGTTTTCTTTTCTTTTTTCTTCACATATATGTTTATATGTTTCTACGAACTCTGACAGTAACTTTTAAAATTTTTCATCCATAGATAAAAAGTTGCTCATTAGGTGTCTATGTTAAATATTTGCACTTATATGTGTAATTTCCAGCATGCTTTAAAGAACAGCACTCACACTGTAAACAAAAATAAAAACATGTGCTCCCCATGCAATTATACTATTGGTATGTGACTTGTCATTTCAATATCAAAGAAGATGACATGTAAAGGATGATTGGAAATAACAATGGAAAATAACCTTGTGAAATCAAGATGAACTTTAAATACCATTTAGAGATTAATATTGATGATTGGATCAAATAGTAGATTATCAACCAGTTACTATGTAAAGAAATCAGCAATTAGGGTCTTCCTTATTACAAAATAGATGGATTTTGTTATCATCTATGAAATGAAGTTTAAAAAATGTTTATAAATGCTAAAGAATATAAAAAGCATTTTTAAATTGTTTTATTCTGTGGAGGTATATTAATTTTTGTTTCGCTTTAAAAAAAGTATTGTATATAGTACAAAGCACTTCTACAATAAGTTTATTAATTTACAAGAATTTGGCATTATGAAGAGGGTAACAGTTACTATAAAATGTTCTTCAGTCATGTATAAACACTATAGTAAAGTCAAACCCATTCAAATTCATAACAAAAAATTGCATAAATTTCCATTTGTTTATTTCATTAAAAATAAAACCAACAGTGCTTCTTGCTTGAATAAAAAGCATGCAAATCCAGCTCTATCCATTCTTCAATATATATATTTAAACTAGAGAGTGTGTCCATGAGAATTAAAAATCAAGTGACAATGACCTTGATACATGTGTTTTAAATTAAATGGACTACTCTATTCATGCAAACCCATTTGATATTTAAATGATCAGTCATATAATATATAAAATTTGCATGTCAAGCACATGTTTTATTTTTGTTTACAGTATGAGTGCTGTTCTTTAAAGCATGCAAATATTTAACATACACACCTAATAGGTAACTGTTTTTATTTATGGATGAAAAATTCTAAAAGTTACTGTCAGAGTTCATAGACACATATAAAATATATATGTGAAGAAAAAAGAAAAGAAAACATTAAAATGGATTTTTAATTAATTGTTTTAGGTGGTCTATTGCATTCAAATGGACTATAATATTCTATTATTTTCATTTCTGTATTGTCGTATTCTCTCAGTGAATTGCACTTTTGAGGTAACATAAAAAAAAATATATAATTTCATTTACAATTGACATTATTATAAGTTTCCCAATAAGAATTTGCATCGCATTTGTTTTTTATTCTCACCAATATATCAACAATACCTGTATAAATGTTATTAAAAAAAAGAGATCGAACTACCATTAAAAGTCGCGTGTCGGTTATTTTACCTTCTACAATAAGAATGGGTTACATTACAATGCCCATGGTCATAATTGCCTTTATATCACAAATAAAGATTTACTGATTGAATGTGTCTATTTCATTTAATTTCTTTATCAAGATAAAACGCCCTCTGGTGGTGGATAGGTAAAAATCAGCTCGTTTTTTTTTGGGGGGGGGGGAGCTGGAGGGGTGTGAGGGGACAGATAATATTACTTATAGACTCATCGTGGACCATAGAGGGTAACGAGTTTATAAAGTGCCATCCTCTTTATTAGTGGCGTTAAGCACTAATTTCATAGGTAGCTATAATCTACTATACCATTACCACCACGATGGCCCCCAGGGGGGGGGGGGTCAGATATAATTACAGTTACAGATAGCTTCACTGTGGATCATAGTGGGCAACATGTTTAGGGAGTGGCTTACAAGTTGAACGGACTTTCTGTAAATTCCCCAAAAAATGTAGACATGTCATAGTCTATACAAATGTCTACATCTATAGTCTCACCTAAATCTCTAAACATTTTCGGTAGCTATATAAATTCGTGGCCCCGATTGGCCCAACCTTCCCTCTTTTCTATATATACATGTAGTTTTATATGTTGTTGACTTTATTCTTGTTCTAAATATATAGAGTCAATCTTGTATGTAAATGCCACTCAAGAGAACCTTGAAATGTGTCCCTTATGAGCAGTTTTCCGCTATATGCAGGTTAAAATTATATAGAATAATCTTCAATACGACAAATGAAGCTGTCCTCTATAGAGAATGATTGTTTATATAGAGGGGCCCTTGAAGACATGTTTGACTCTATTTGAAATACTGCTCAATGTTCATTAAATAATCAATCAAAATTAAAATCATTAGGTTCATGCAGATTTTTTTTTTTTATAATATTAACACATGAATAAATGAAACAAAACAACTTAACTCGATTTTCAAAGGTAACCGATCTATATTTATAAGTATTTGTCGGCTTCTTGCCAAATACAATGTTGCATTTACATCTCTTTGAGGAATGGGGGTATACATTATTTGTGTTATTTATTATTATATTAATTATGCATAGTACGATCGCGTCAAGGGCCATAGATAATTATAGACAGTCATTCGATGCTACCCATGGCATCTTTTTTAATCTATGATATGCTAATTGTATAATATGCTCTGTATAATATATATCCCATAACTATATTGTCTTGTTTCCACTGTTAGAGGTGTGCCCTTTCGATATGTATGATGTTCTGGTTATAAGATAGAGCATATTACCATAGCGGGTGTCGTATATGGAGATGATACTACCACGCACCTTGTGCGTTAAAGATCATTTTTGTAGATTTCGAAAAGGAGTAATTGCAATTAGTCTCTAGACGTTTTGCAACCAACAATCCGCCAATTGATTGTTGGAATATACCTACACATAATTCCTTTCTCCCAATGACAACGCAGTAATTAGTAACGTATTAAATCATCCCAACAACGTGCTGTAACTAGATCGTAATTTGAAAATAACTTTTAGAGAAACATACTCATTTTATATGTTGTAGCTTAAAGGACAAATGACATGATTTTTAAATTTTTCACAAAACTTAGTGAAATACTTCCAAAATGCTGTAAAAATAATTTCTTTTTCACTTTCATGTGATTAACGATACGTACAAAGGGATAAACACCCCTTTCATCGCCCTTTCTGCTGACCTAGAAATTATGCACATTTTGAGTGCGATAACGAGGTTGAACCACTCGTGACGTCACATGCGCCAGTCATCCATTTCTAAATCAATTGATTGATATCGATACGAAATTTCCATAACAAAGCCGTGATTAGCAAACCAAAACAAACATCCACGTGGGTGAAATAACAAGAAGTTTCAAATGGTGTCCTGAATGGAATTAATTGAGAAGTTCAATTGTCATTTATTTATTTGTTTTTTCTCTGTAAAAGACAAAAATTCGAAATGTAACCAAATATTTATGATTGTGCCCCTAATTAGAAAATTAAAGCAGTGATCAATAAACATGTCACTTGTTTGATTACTGTCCAAGGCTAAAATATGAGATAATTGTTTGAAAAACATCACAACTGTCACCTTTATAATTACAGCTAAGTTGACTCAATTTGAGACATTTTAAATAAATCATAACAAATAAATTAATCTTTTCCACTATAAGGGAATTGTAAAAGAAATGAGAGCAGTATTAAAAAATGATTAAAATAAAATAAATCACTTGATAAATATTTCTTGGTCTACTAGATGTAGAAGTAGAATCCTAAAAAGGGGGACATATGAGGCACTACGTAGGACAGTCACCTCTTCTTCTTCTTCCAATTTAGGAACCGGATTCACACATGAATGTATCAGGTTCCGCGAAAACTTTGCGCAGTGTCGGGAAACACAGCAGTCTTCTTCCGACTATTTACAGGTAAAACTATATACAGGTAGGCGCTGGTCTAGTTGCTGTCAGGACGCGCCTTGAGGGCGCTCCTGAATCCCTCTACTGTGTTGGCCGAAGTTGTATTCGCTGGCAGTTGGTTCCAGTCCCTGATGGTCTTGGGGAAGAATGAATTACCGAAGGCCTCACTGCTCGTTCTTTCTTGATAAAGGCGATCTTTGCCTCTAGTCCTGCTGTCGTTGGATTGAATATATTGGTGGCTGTCTATATCAATTAATCCATTTTTGATTTTAAACAGCATGCATAGTCTATTAGTCTTTCTCCTTTCTTCTAATGTTTCCCACTTCAAGGATTCTACCATTTTAGTAACACAGCCAGGTGTTCGGTCTGTGTAATTGTTGAAAACGAACCTTGCGGCTCTTTTTTGTACTTTTTCAAGGTTGCCAATCTTTTTCCGGTTTGTCGGGTCCCATACTGAGCTTGCATACTCCATTGTTGGTCTCACCATTGATGTGTATGCTGCTGATTTCACTGGTTTGGTGCAGTCTTTTAGGTTGCGTCGAATAAATCCCAATGTTTTGTTGCCTTTGCCAATTGTGTTGTCTATGTGCCTATCCCAGGCGAGTCTGTTAGAGATGGTGACACCTAGGTATTTACTTGCGTCTACTGTATCTAATGTGTGTCCATGTAGGTTGTAAGTTGTTGGCAGTGGTGGTATGTTCGTAGGTGTTATTCGTATGACTTGGCATTTCTTGGCGTTGAAACTCATTTGCCATTTGTCTTCCCAATCTTGTAATGATGTTAAGTCATTTTGTAATAATACGCTGTCAGCTTGGTTGTTGATGGTACGGAAGAGTAGTCTGTCATCGGCAAATAGCTTTATTTCTGATGATTTAGCCATTTCTGGCATGTCATTGATGTAGGTCAGAAACAGTAATGGTCCCAAGACGGTTCCTTGGGGTACACCAGACAGGACTGGGGCTTGCTCTGATACTGCTCCCTCTAATATGACTCTCTGCTGTCTATTTTGTAGGAATGATTGAATCCAGTTCTTTGTCTTGGCGTTGACTCCTAATTTCCTAATTTATGTAGAAGGCGCTGGTGTGGCACTTTGTCGAACGCTTTTGCAAAGTCTAGCAAGATGATATCTACTTGTGAGCCTTTTTCCAATTTTGATGCTATTTCCTGGATGGTTACTATGAGTTGGGATTCGCATGATCGTTTTTTGCGGAATCCATGTTGAGCATTGGTGAGGATCTTGTTTTTGTCGAAATGGTCCATGATGTTGCTGTGGACTGTATGCTCCAGTATCTTACATGTGGTGGAGGTGAGGGAAACAGGTCTATAGTTGGAGGCTAGATGTCTCTCGTCCTTTTTAAATAATGGTACAACATTAGCCTCTCTCCAGTCTTGTGGTACTTCTTCTGAGTCATTCGATGTTTGGAATATGTCTGTCAAGATTGGAGCTAGTTGGTCTGCCGCTGATTTTAAAATAAACGATGGAATTGAGTCTGGACCAGTTGCTTTGTGTATGTTCTGATTTTTCAATAGTTTGGTTACTCCTTTACAGTTGATGTTTATGTCAGACATTGTTTGGTATGGACTATTTCCTTTATTTGGGAAGTTATTGTGGTTTTCTTTTGTGAACACTGATTTGAATTGTTCGTTCAATATTTCCGCTTTGCTCTTGTTATCACTTTGCAGGAACCCCATTTTGTTTTTCAATGGGACAACTCCAGTCCATTCTTGACCCTTGCTCTTGATAAATGACCAGAATTTTTTGGAATTTTCTTTGTAGTCAGTGCTGACGTCTTCCATATACTTTTTATTTGCTTGTCTTACTTCATATTGAACTTCTTGCTTGATTCGTTTATATCTATCAATATCTCTTTTCTTCTTGGTTTTTCTAGCTTTCTTATGAGCTTTTTGCTTAAGGTTGATCTTTCGCCTGATAGTTGTATTGATCCAAGGATGTGTGTATCGCCCTTGTGACATTTTCGAAGGTACTCTTTTATCAATGGTTAGTAATGGAGATTGAAAAGCTATGGAAACCTCCTAGGATGTGAAAATACTCTGCAAATTAGCAACCAACTGATAAAATATAACATTGGCACTATTTTGATCTAATCTAATACCACACAAATTGTAATCCCCCCCTTTTTTTTCTTTAAATATTACTGTGCTTTGGTTTAATACCACACAAATTGTAATAACCCCCTCCCCACCCTTTTTGAAATGTGCTTTGGTCTAGTACCACAACAGTTGTAATAACTCGTATTTGCGTAGTCTTCAGCAGAAAAAATATGTAGGCCCTCCACTTTCAAAATACTAAAGTAATGGATAATATTTCAGTAAAGATGATGTCGACATTTTAATAAATGAAACGTGGCAAAAATAGTTCGTTGTGGTGGTGGATATTGTGACGATTATTGTACAATGAATGACTATTACAATCAATCAATATATATTTTGACCGCGACTTTCTCAAAATAACGATTACAAAAATATGTCCATTCATAATACATACTGTGGCATTTTGAGTACATGCCATATTGATAACTATAAAAAAGAATCATTATCGTTGATTGAATTCTTTGTCGGGATCATTATCATTACCAGGTAAATCAAACCAGGTGTCCGTGAGATCAAAGATTATGCAATCAAAACACAAATTCTATAATCCGTTGATTGGCTTGTTAAATGTAATAAAATTGTCATTGTAGTGACTAGGCCTAATTAGCTTTAATCAGAAAATGAAAAAGAAGAATGGATTGTTACAAACATTTTTCTAAGATTTTTTTTGGATTTTTTTTTTGAAAATTCAAGTGACGAATAGGGTACGGGGAATACTCGTCCCTTTCGGAAATCTATCGTCAATGAAGAAAGTGACGAGCGCTAGCTAAATCACTGAATATAATGGCTCGAACTGATACGGCTGGATGTCTAAATCACCAACATGATCGGAGATATTACTGTCATCACTGTCCATGATATTTATCGGCTGTTTACTGTCTCACCTTCGATCGCTCAACTGATCGTTTATCATGGAAGTCATCCTTTGGCGCATGTGACATCACGTAATCACGTGACCACTCAGCTCATTAAAATGTAGAGGTCACAGATCGCGGAGATATCAAAAGGTAATAATCAATAAAATGGGCGTCCTAGGGCGTTATTTTCAATTAAGACAATGTTTATAGTTTATTTAATGACCAAATCAAACAAATTCGAGAATTTTATTGTTTGTGTCATTAGTCTTTTAACACCATCTTTTGCAATATATCAGCAATATTGTGGCGTGACATTAAATAAGCATGTCAAAATTAAACAAGGAAATATTGGATAAATATTATTATTCAGTTTATCACTTTGAATGTTTTTTCCGTTGCCATCATGGCGTGGTTAATCTTTACTAAATTTCTGTGTCACAACTAACCAGGGATATGTCCCTCTTGTCTTGCGCACTTCCCGATCTTTTCTTAATTCATAACATCATCGGGTTTGTAACTAGATTACACTACGGATGCCACTAGTGGAGTAGGAACTACCTACCCTTCCAGAACACCCGAGCTCATTCCCGATTTTAAGTGGGATTCGTATTGCTCGATCTTTAGCTTTCTGTGTAGTATTTTGTGGATCGTTGTTTATCCTTTTGTCCCGTTTTGTTTGGCCATTGTGCTGTCTGTCTTTCGACTTACGGATTCTGATAACCCCTTTGGTACCTCCAAGCTCTTATTTGACTATATACGACGGAAACACAAGTGGATCAGGAACTGACTACCCGTCCGGAGGTCCTGAATTCCCTCCAGCTACTTAGTCGGTTTCGTTTTCCCCGATCTTTATATATCCTATGGTATCTTTAGGCTCTACTTAACTGTAAAGTAATATCAAGAAACGAAAAAGTTCAATCAAAATCATAAAAGAACATTAGAAACTAAACGAACAGATACACACCACATCATAAATGTGTGTCTCTCTGAAGTAAGAACCTGAATTTCCTACTCCATATGACGTGGTCTGTTTTCTGTTCAAAGATTTGAGGTGAGAAGTGTTTATTAGTTTTGTTGATATTAAATATTGGTGAAATTGTTGACTATCACTGTTTAAACTTTCATTTATTTTGTTGATATTGTTGGAATTGTTGACCATCACTGTTGATAATATCTTTTGTTGTGTTGATATTGTTGAAATTGTTGACTATCACTGTTTAAACTTTCATTTGCTTTGTTGATATTGGTGGAATTGTTGACCATCACTGTTTATACTTTCTTTTGTTTTGTTGATATTGTTGGAATTGTTGACCATCACTGTTGATAATGTCTTTTGTTGTGTTGATATTGTTGAAATTGTTGACTATCACTGTTTAAACTTTTATTTATTTTGTTGATATTGTTGGAATTGTTAACCATCACAGTGGCTATCAAAAGTTGTGACTCCTGATTACCCAACACTCCCTCTTTTTTACATAATTTTATATGGTGTTGACTTTGTTCTCGTCTTGAATATAAGCTCAATCCTGTATAGAGATGTCACTCCAAGGAACTTTAAAATGTGACCCTTATGTCCGCCCAGTGCAGGTTAAAATTATATGCAATATTCTCTAATGAACAAATTATATTGTCCTTTATATGCATTGATTTGTTACATAGAGGTTCCAAGCAACGGTTCAGTTGTATCGTGGTGGTCAGGTTTACAGGAGTACCCGGAGAAAAATGTATAACGTTCTTCAGATACGTTCAACATTGACATCCAGGCATTACAAGTTGAAAGTCATTGTCTTCTTTATATAACAGATAACAAATTACTGATTGCATGTGTCTATTTCTCTTTTTTCTATTTATATCAAAATAAAACGTCCTCATGTTGCGGCTTAGTGGAAGGCAACTCGATTGTTTTGGAACGGGGGCGGGGGAGGGGGGGGGGGTAAATCAGTTAATACTACATATAGCTTCCCCGTTGACCATAATGGGTAACGTGATTGAGGAGTGTCATGCTTCATGTAGATTTAATACACCTTCTGTATATTACAAAAAAGGGTAACAACATTGAGAGCCTCACCCAAATATTAATATGTTTTCAGTAGCTAACAAAAGTCGTGGCCCCGGTTGGCACAACACTCCCCTTTTATATAGAGTTTCATATGTGGTTGACTTTGTTATCGTCCCGAATATACAGTCAGTCCTGTATATAAATTTTATTCAAAGGAACCTTAAACTGTGACCCTAATGAGCCGCGTTCCGTTATATGCAGGTTAAATTTCATGTTGTATATTCAATATGCCTTAAATGAGAAAAATTAGGTTGCCCTTTATAGACAGTGATTTGCTATATAGAGGTCCACAACAAGATTGCAGCTATCGTGGAAGTCAGTTCTACTGGTGGAGTAAACCAGAGTACCGGTAAATGTGATAATTATCTGGCAATCGCCCAACTTTTACATAAGTGCTATTTTTTTCCCAACCATTGAATAAGAAGAAAACAATATTTAAGATTAACATATATCAGCAATACTTCCTGCATAAATATATGTATTAAAAAGAGATCGAACGACCATGAAAAAAAATCGTGTTTCGGTTATTTTACCTTCTACAATAAAAGTGGTTTACAAGTCAAATTCATATTCTTCTTTATATCACAAATAAAGATTAACTGATTGAATGTGTCTAATCTTTGTCTTTCTTTTCATATAAAAATAAAACGTCCTCGGGTGATGGAGAGGGGCAAGCCAGCTCTATTGTTTTAGTTGGGATGGGGTGGTGTGGTATGGTGTCATATAATAATTAACCATTGTGGGTAACGTGTTTGGGGTTGTGTCATGAATTCTGCAAGTTTAAGACACCGTTACATTTCAAACCAGAGGCTCCCAGGAGCCTGTAATCGCTCACCTGGATCAAAGCTTCTTTCAATAACAACGCAACTGCATTTTGGCGGCCAACTTGGTGAGAGAGTCGACTGCCGGACACAATTTTGGAAAAGAACCATCCAATGAGTATTCCATCAAAGTTTGGTTCTAATTGAGCTACTGGTTCCTGACAAGATGTGTTTTATGTGAATTTCCCATAGTGTCCTATGTTAAACTAAGTTCAGCTGTACAGCCATCGTGGTCAGAGGGCGGTACCACCAGACACAATTTTGGAAGAGGACCATCCAAGGACTATCTTATCAAAGTTTGGTTCCAATTGAGCAACTGGTTTCATACAAGAAGATTTGTATGTGAATTTTCCATAGGGTCCTATGTTAAGCTAAGTTCGGCTGTGGGGGCCATCTTGGTCGAAGGGCCGAATCGCCGGACTACTTTTGCAAGAGAATCATCCAATGACTATTTCATCAAAATTTATTTCTTTTTGAGCAAATGGTTTCAGACAAGAAGATTTTTATGGGAATTTCCCATAGGGTCCTATGTTAAATTAAGTTCGGCTGTGGTGGCCATCTTGGTCGGAGGTCTGAAATGATGCACACAATTTTGGATGGGAACCCCCAAGGATCATTTCAGCAAAGTTTGGTTGAGATTGACTTAGTAGTTTCAGAGGAGAAGATTTTTTTTTTAAATTCATCACCCCTTTTTCTATTTTTAGCTTGGCGGCCATGTTGGTTGGAAGTCGGGATCACCGGACATAATTTTGAAAGGGTGCCATCCAAGAACCATTCCACCAAAGTTTGGTTGCAATTGGCTCAGTGGTTTATGAGGAGAAGATTTTTATGTGAATTGCCCATAGGGTTCTATGTTAAGCTAAGTTCGGCTGTGGGGGCCATCTTGGTCGAAAGGCCGAACCACCGGACATATTTTTGGAAGAGAACCATCCAATGACTATTTCATCAAAATTTAGTTCTTATTGAGCAAATGGTTTCAGACAAGAAGATTGTTACGGGAATTTCCCATAGGGTCCTATGTTAAATTAAGTTCGGCTGTGGTGGCCATCTTGGTCGGAGGTCTGAAATGATGCACACAATTTTGGATGGGAACCCCCAAGGATCATTTCAGCAAAGTTTGGTTGAGATTGACTTAGTAGTTTCAGAGGAGAAGATTTTTTTTTTAAATTCATCACCCCTTTTTTCTATTATTAGCTTGGTAGCCATCTTGTTTGGAAGTCTGGATCACCGGACACCATTTTGGAAGGGGGACATCCAAGGACCATTTCACCAAAGTTTGGTTGCAATTGTCCCAGTGGTTTCTGAGCAGAAGATGTTTATGTGAATTTCCCATAGGGTCCTATGTTAAGCTAAGTTCGGATGTGTGGGCCATCTTGGTCGAAGGGCCACATCACCGGACACATTTTTAGAAGAGAACCATCCAATGACTATTTCATCAAAATTTAGTTCTTATTGTGCAAATGGTTTCAGACAAGAATATTTTCATCGGAATTTCCCATAGGGTCCTATGTTAAATTAAGTTCGGCTGTGGTGGCCATCGTAGTCGGAGGTCTGAAATGATGCACACAATTTTGGATGGGAACCACCCAAGGATCATTTCAGGAAAGTTTCGTTGAGATTGACTTAGTAGTTTCAGAGGAGAAGATTTTTTTTTAAATTCATCACCCCTTTTTCTATTTTTAGCTTGGCGGCCATGTTGGTTGGAAGTCGGGATCACCGGACATAATTTTGGAAGGGTGCCATCCAAGAACCATTCCACCAAAGTTTGGTTGCAATTGGCTCAGTGGTTTATGAGGAGAAGATTTGTATGCGAATTTCCCAAAGGGTCCTATGTTAAGCTAAGTTCGACTGTGTTGGCCATGTTGGTTGAAGGGCCACATCACCGGACACATTTTTAGAAGAGAACCATCCAATGACTATTTCATCAACATTTTGTTCTTATTGAGCAAATGGTTTCAGACAAGAATATTTTGATCGGAATTTCCCATAGGGTCCTATGTTAAATTAAGTTCGGCTGTGGTGGCCATCGTGGTCGGAGGTCTGAAGTGATGCACACAATTTTGGATGAGAACCACCCAAGGATCATTTCAGCAAAGTGTGGTTGAGATTGACTTTGTAGTTTCAGAGGAGAAGATTTTTTTTTAAATTCATCACCCCTTTTTCTATTTTAGCTTGGCGGCCATGTTGGATGGAGGTCGGGATCACGGGACATAATTTTGGAAGGTTTCCATCCAAGGACCATTCCACCAAAGTTTGGTTGCAATTGGCTCAGTGGTTTATGAGGAGAAGATTTTTTATGTGAATTGCCCAAAAGGTCCTATGTTAAGCTAAGTTCGGCTGTGGGGGCCATCTTGGTCGAAGGGCCGAACCACCGGACATATTTTTGGAAGAGAACCATCCAATGACTATTTCATCAAAATTTAGTTCTTATTGAGCAAATGGTTTCAGACAAGAAGATTGTTACGGGAATTTCCCATAGGGACCTATGTTAGGTTAGGTTCGGCTGTGGCGGGCATCTTGGTCGGAGGTCTGAAATGCCGGACACAATTTTGGAAGGGGACCGCCCAAGGATCATTTCAGCAAAGCTTGGTTGAGATTGGCTCAGTAGTTTCAGAGGAGAATATTTTTTTAAATTTCATCCCCCCTTTTTTTCTATTTTTAGCTTGGTAGCCATCTTGTTTGGAAGTCGGGATCACCGAATAAAATTTTGGAAGGGGGACATCCAAGGACCATTTCACCAAAGTTTGGTTGCAATTGGCCCAGTGGTTTCTGAGGAGAAGATGTTTATGTGAATTTCCCATAGGGTCCTATGTTAAGCTAAGTTCGGCTGTGTGGGCCATCTTGGTCGAAGAGCCACATCACCGGACACATTTTTAGAAGAGAACCATCCAATGACTATTTCATCAACATTTTGTTCTTATTGAGCAAATGGTTTCAGACAACAATATTTTTATCGGAATTTCCCATAGGGTCCTATGTTAAATTAAGTTCGCCTGTGGTGGCCATCGTGGTCGGAGGTCTGAAATGATGCACACAATTTTGGATGGGAACTACCCAAGGATCATTTCAGCAAAGTGTGGTTGAGATTGATTTAGTAGTTTCAGAGGAGAAGATTTTTTTTTAAATTCATCACCCCTTTTTCTATTTTAGCTTGGCGGCCATGTTGGATGGAGGTCGGAATCACCGGACATAATTTTGGAATGTTTCCATCCAAGGACCATTCCACCAAAGTTTGGTTGCAATTGGCTCAGTGGTTTATGAGGAGAAGATTTTTATGTGAATTGCCCAAAGGGTCCTATGTTAAGCTAAGTTCGGCTGTGGGGGCCATCTTGGTCGAAGGGCCGAACCACCGGACATATTTTTGGAAGAGAACCATCCAATGACTATTTCATCAAAATTTAGTTCTTATTGAGCAAATGGTTTCAGACAAGAGGATTGTTACGGGAATTTCCCATAGGGACCTATGTTAAGTAAGGTTCGGCTGTGGCGGGCATCTTGGTCGGAGGTCTGAAATGCCGGACACAATTTTGGAAGTGGGCCGCCCAAGGATCATTTCAGCAAAGCTTTGTTGAGATTGGCTCAGTAGTTTCAGAGGAGAATATGTTTTTTTAATTTCATCCCCCTTTTTTCTATTATTAGCTTGGTAGCCATCTTGTTTGGAAGTCTGGATCACCGGACAACATTTTGGAAGGGGGACATCCAAGGACCATTTCACCAAAGTTTGGTTGCAATTGTCCCAGTGGTTTCTGATGAGAAGATGTTTATGTGAATTTCCCATAGGGTCCTATGTTAAGCTAAGTTCGGCTGTGTGGGCCATCTTGGTCGAAGAGCCACATCACCGGACACATTTTTAGAAGAGAACCATCCAATGACTATTTCATCAAAATTTAGTTCTTATTGAGCAAATGGTTTCAGACAAGAATATTTTTATCGGAATTTCCCATAGAGTCCTATGTTAAATTAATTTCGGCTGTGGTGGTCATCGTGGTCGGAGGTCTGAAATGATGCACACAATTTTGGATGGAAACCACCCAAGGATCATTTCAGCAAAGTTTGGTTGAGATTGACTTAGTAGTTTCAGAGGAGAAGATTTTCTTAAAAATTCATCACCCCTTTTTCTATTTTTAGCCTGGCGGCCATGTTGGTTGGAAGTCGGGATCACCGGACATAATTTGGGAAGGGTGTCATCCAAGGACCATTCCACCAAAGTTTGGTTGCAATTGGCTCAGTGGTTTATGAGGAGAAGATTTTTATGTGAATTGCCCAAAGG
This sequence comes from Gigantidas platifrons, assembly GCA_002080005.1. NCBI lineage: Eukaryota > Metazoa > Mollusca > Bivalvia > Mytilida > Modiolidae > Gigantidas > Gigantidas platifrons. Next base: position 748,204 of record MJUT01055619.1, read on the forward strand.
GTCCTATGTCAAGCTAAGTTCGGCTGTGGGGGCCATCTTGGTCGTAGGGCCACATCACCGGACACATTTTTAGAAGAGAACCATCCAATGACTATTTCATCAAAATTTAGTTCTTATTGAGCAAATGGTTTCAGACAAGAAGATTTCTATGGGAATTTCCCATAGTGTCCCATTTAAAATTAAGTTCGGCTGTGGCGTACATCTTGATCGGAGGTCTGAAATGCCGGACACAATTTTGGAAGGAGATCGCCCAAGGATCATTTCAGCAAAGTTTGGTTGATATTGGCTCAGTAGTTTCAGAGGAGAAGCTCTTTTTTAACTTCATCCCCCTTTTTCTATTTTTAGAAACAGCAGCCATCTTGAATGGAGGGGAATATTTAAATGTGATCTTTTATCAAAATATGCCTAATTTGCATAATCGATATAGATCGACTGAAAGAAAAATTTCACGGAAAAACCCAGAATATATGTTAAACTACTCCTTGCCATGTAGTTGCATTTAAAATGTGAGCTCACTTTTACTTATACTAAAGCAGAAATGGACAATTGAAGAAATTTCTATTTTTTGTAACAGCAGCCATCTTGAATGGATGGCGGGGCTGTCGGACACACTTGTGAAAGGGACCCACCCAGGGACTATCCCTGCCAGGTTTGGTTTAATTTGGTTCAGCGGTTTCAGAGGAGAATGCTTAAATGTGATCTTTTATCAAAATATGCCTAATTTGCATAATGGATATAAATCGGCTGAAAGAAAAATTTCACAGAAAAAAACCCGAATATATGTTAAACAACTCCTTGCCATGTAGCTGCAGTTACAATTTGAGCTGATTTTGACTTATACTAAAGCAGCAGAGGACAATTAAAATTTCATCCCCCCTTTTTCTATTTTTAGCTTGGCGGCCATCTTGGTTGGAAGTCGGGATCACCGGACACAATTTTGGAAGGGGACAATCCAAAGACCATTCACCAAAGTTTGGTTGCAATTGGCCCAGTGGTGTCTGAGGAGAAGTTAAAATGTAAACGTTTACGACGTACGACGGACGGACAGACGGACGACGGACGCCAAATGATGGCAAAAGCTCACATAGCCTTAGAAAAGGGTACATATATTGTAGCCTGTACAAAGGTCTGCATTCATAGCCCTACCCAAATCTCCATACGTTTTCAGTAGCTATCAAAAGTAGTGGCCCCGGTTGACCCAACCCTCTATCTTTTCTATGGTTTTATATTTTGTTCACTTTGTTCTCGTTCTGAATATACAGTCAATATTGTACAGAAAGATCACAGAAAGGAAGCTTAAAATGTGTCCCTTATGAGCAGTTGTCAGTTATATATACAGGTAAATAACTATACAGTATTTCCTTGAATCATAGTAGCAGTGTTAAGAGGTTCAGAACTTGTTTGAATAATAGTAGCATTTGAAAAAGTTGCTAGGACGTGACTTGCAACTGTTGTTACATGTGTTGGGACGTGGTCAACAGCTGCCGATACAGATGTCATAGTTGTTGGGACGAGGCCTCGAACAACTAAAGGCACAGAGGTAGGGACGAGGCCGTTACCATATATGGGGACACGGCCCACATCTGCCTTTGAATCTGTACCATTCATCTTTGGATGGGACTGCTTAGCACACAAAGCCTTTTTCCATGATCTCTTTCTAGGCATGTTATTTACTGGAATGAAAAAACAAATTGACTGATTGATTCGATGGGGTTTTACATCATTTTCCGAATATTAATCTCCTTTGTCAAGAGACAGGTAAACTCTTATCACGTTAGGTAAGAGCTAACTTACTCTCGTTTTTGCGGTTGCCTAACGTCAGGTGTGAACTGTCACCTAATTTGTGATAAGCTATAGTGATTTGTACAGGAAGATATCAACCAACTACCTAGACCACGCATCCACAGAGGCTCCATTGAAAAAACAAAAACAAATACACTTCTTCCCACAAGGTTATATGACTTTATATAGTATTTGAGATATGAACTTGAATTTAAACTTTAACCCTACTTGATTCATTTCTTATGAGGAGTCTGCTCTGCCTGGTGGAAGCATTATACATCAGTGCCATTTGTATACAGCTTTATTTCTAATTATTACCACTGACTTCTTTATTCAATATTACATTTGCATAGATAAACAACAACCCTTTTTGGCCCCTATTTCGGAAATGGGTGTGGCGAAGATCCCAAGATCAAACTTTGTCTTCCCTTTGTCCATATCATCATTGTCTCAAAAAATGAAGAGGAAAGGGAAACTAAAACTACAGTCCAGAAACAAATCTTAACAGACAACTACAGACCCATACCATTATACAACTACAGTTGTGATCGGTCATATAAAAATCACTAACACAATTGACCTTTGCCAATTTGCTATGCCATTTATCTCAAATTTTGCTAAAAGATAGGAGGAAAACATGTAAACTCAAATAAAAGGTTTCATGAAGACAAAGTCAAAGAAAAAACTCCATCAAAATCAAATTGAAATAAAAAAACATTCCCAGCACAAAATACAAAAACTCATTTGGCATTATTTACATACAGTAAACCTTCACTAACTCGAACTACAAGGGACTGTTAAATGCATCAGACTTATCTGAAGTTCGAGCCACCAAAGTAGAGTAATTTCATAGAGAAAAAATAAGCTTCTGGTTTGGGACAATTTCATTACACTATGATAAACTGATACACAGAACAGTGGACCTTGGTCGCAAAAAATATTCACAGATACAGCTAGGCACTGGTCTCAGAACATTTGCCCACCTTTTCTCAAATTTTCTTGAAGAAATTTTGATAAAACTGGCAATTGTCCTGAAGATTTCCAAGTCTAACTCATGTTTTCTTAGAAACGTTTTTTTCACAGTTTCCGTGATCTATTTTATATACAGTAAATACAAGGTAAAGTAATAACAGTTGGATCGATATCGGTATAATCTTTGATAATTCAGATATATATGTTACAGTAAATTTGTAAAATTAGTAACTTTGTAAAATTACTTAAATTTTCAGTAATAATGTAAAATTACTGGCCACTTTAGTAATTTTGTAAAATCACTAAAAATTTCAGGAATTTTACAAAATTACGGAAATTTTAATAAGGAATTTGACAAGTTTACTGAAATGTATTTACTTGCTTTACTATTCGAACAACAAGAATAAAGAATAATGTTAATATTAATTTGGTATACTATATGAAGCAATACTAAAAATGTAATATAAGCTGATGGTTTTGAGCTTGTACATGTATTTTTCATTCAATGCCTTATTTGTTTCCTGTTTATCTTGACATTGGATCAATATGATGTTTCAAAAACTGTATGACACACACAATTTTACATCACTCAAAATATGAAATAGTAATATTATGATCATTTATTTTTACAAGACAGGTTTGAGTAGCATCTACTGTTGCATCTGGCCGCTTGTCGGAACGAAATTAAATTGTCAGCTAAAATGTCAGAGGGCTTAAGAAATAACTATCAGTAGGCTCGAACTGATTTCTCGTATATGATACTAATAGTATGCCTTGTTTCGTTGCCAACCTATAACCTTTTTCAGTCTTGCTTTGCACTACAACCATAATGTTTTTAGGGTTCACGTTACCACGATCAAGATTAGGAATTGGTACAACTACATTGCAACCAATCCCAACTTCATCAAGGACTCTAGTTGAGCGATATAACATACAAGTGGTCTGCCTTTCAATAGAGGTTTCTGTGGAAAGACGTTCAGATTCAATGTTGCTTTCAGAGAAACATAATAAGCAAATTATATTAGATTCCTGACTTACTTCGAATTATTCAGTTAAAATGAAATTACTTTTACCACATTTTACAATTATGCATATAAACACAATATCCTGACAAACGTTTCAAGTTCCGACAGACGGTTGGACTTCAGAAGTGTCCATTGTCTCATCATCAGTTGAATGGTCAGAATCCATATCGGTGTTCGTATTCACCTCCATGCTGACCAGATCAAAAATACCTTTATTCATGTACATGCCCTAAACACATATGCATGTATTTATTTTTCACCTGACATGAATTCCTTTTACTTAAACTATAATTAATCCAATCAGTAAATTTGTCAAATAAATGTTGAAATTTTCAGTAATTTTATACAATTACTGGTTTATTTCAGTAGTTTTGCAAAATTACTGGTTTTACAAATTTACTGTAACATATATGCAAAATGTATTCATAGAGTACAGTTTTAGCAAATGCTCACTTCTTTTTTTTTATTTGAATGGGAAGCAATTGATATAAAACCCCAAGTTAATCAGAATTTCACAACTAAAGTACTAATTTTTTTTATTAGAATAACGAAAATTTGAAATATCTTTAAAAACTATATATTTTAAATTAGTAGTGTAAACGAGAGTTGTGTAGAGAATCAAGGGAGCCAATTTAATTTGGAAGTTTGTAGACCAGAAAGTGAACGGATTTGGCCATGCTCATATAGAAAAATGACATTTTAAAGGAATTTGTGGGTGTCTATTTTGACAAAGTTATATGACATAGGGAGGGAATAAGTCTATAAAAGAGAACAGCATGCGGCCATGGGTTTTAATCCCTGAGGATAATAGAAACTCGAAAGATTCCGCTGTTCTACGTAGAGCTCGTCACCATCTCCTACACGCACTATTGAGTTCATTGATGTTTACCTGTATAATATTTTACCTGTAAAAATTACATTAATTGGGACATTTTTCGCTATTTTATTTTTTTCACTAAGTATATAGCACTTATGTCTTTAATCGTGAACAAAAATGAAGTCTTCATATATAATATGAGGAATATATCATTGTCATTTTGTTTGATTCTGTATGACATTTTGAATTTATATACATGTAAGAAAACGGAACGAAAAATGATATTTAAGATTATGCAACTTCCTAATTAAAATAAATGCTCGTAAAATTAGTACATTTTTACATTATAGAATCTCAGAGACCACTTGGAGGGTTGTTTGGGAGGGGGGGGGGGGGGGGGGTAGAACATGACATTGAGCACTGTCATTTTGTGAACTATTTTTTTTTTACCAAACTTCCAACTTAACATTGGTAAAACATACCTAAAACTGCAATAATTATTTATGAATCATTGATACTTGCAATTGTTTCCCGTAACTCTTCTACTAAACCAAGTTATATCTTTCAACTAAAACGTGAGCTAATAGTTTGGAAATTTATATTTAATCTATTCCACTTCCAAGTGTTTATCCAAAACAGGAATCCGACGTTTCGATCTTTGTCTTTGTTTGTTTTGAATTTTCGTGAATATAAAGCCCGTTTTGTGTTTGGTTTTCGGTTGGATTATAAACTGTCCCTGTTTATCCTTTTTTGTTTTGCGTCAAGTTGTTTTGTGTATTATTTATGTGTTATAATCAATATATAAGTTAATAAATTCATCTGACCCCAGATAGTTTCAACAGTTACAACTGTTATTAAACTTTAATGAAATGGCAGACATCGTCATCCAAGTCATCATCACAAAAATCAATGATAATAGGTTCTATGACACTTCTATCTATAGTTTTCTTTGCAGTATTTTTTTTCAATTTTGAGCACATGTTCTTCTGCTTTTGTCCACACATCTTTTGTAATATTTCTGAAGGTAGCATACGTGAGTTCTTTAGCATCTTTTAATCGGAAGGTGGTATTGTTTTTATCCACAAAGCCTTTGATTTGCGCCCATATTAATTATATCGGGTTAAGTTCATAGTGTCGAACGGGGGTTCTTATTACTTCATGTCCGTGTAAATTAGCTATTTTGTCTGTTTTATGAACTACTGGGGTCTTTTTTTGTTTTATATTTTCATATAATACTTTTTTGCTATCAGTAGCAGAAAAGGGAATGTTATGTTGTGTAAGCTAGTCTTGGAGAACAGCTTTTTTCTGACTAAAATTTGGGCACACCGTATCTTCTGTTTTAACATTGTGATAACTTGCATTATCTAACACAACCAAGCTAGGATTTTTCAGGGCAGGCATCAATTGATTTTGAAACCACCCAAGAAAGACATTCATATTATGGTGATTGTCACCATACATATATTTGGCCAGAAACACTAAATCGCAGCCGTCAATCAAACCCTCACTTCGCGTACATGCATGCAAACAACCAAACGTTTGCCTTTGCCCGAGGGCATTTTTAGGGCATCAGATCCATCATTCGAAAGCCACATATAATATGTGCAGTGATGTTGGTTAAGCCATGTTTCATCCAGGTACACGATATCATACCCTGCTTCCCTAAAAGATTTGACCTTTCTCAGATAATTATACCTATCATTGATAATAGACGCTTGGTCGTACAGAACTCTTCGAGTATCACCTATTTTTTTAATAAGTATATCCAAGATCAATGAGAGTTAGAGTAAGTTTAGACTTTGATATTTTAATAGAATCTTTTATTTCCTTATGTATTTTTGAGACGGTCGGAACAATCTTCCGTGCATATATACCGTGGATTGTTATTTTAATAACACAATGATCAAAGTCGTCCAAAATGTTAGCTCTTTCTCTGAGTCTATATGACTTACAAAGCTTCTTACCATTCATAATACGGTGCACTGAAGTGTAAGACACACCCAAAACTTTAGATGTCCTTTGATATACCCTATCAAATGAGACAATTGGCTTCTTCGTTGCCTTTTCCTTAATAAAAAACGCAAACAACTTTTTAACAAACTTTTGGCATTCCGAAGATAAGTCAGTTGTTTTACCCATTTTACAAAAAATGCAAAATATAACAATAATTTATGAGAGAAATGCTTGTCAGTTTCGTCAAAAGTACACGTGGCTGAGAGAAAGATTTTACAGGTAAGATACCTGACGTACGGATGGCTCCTTTATGAAGTACATCTACCCCTACCCGAAAAATAACAAAATAGGACCAAAATGCAAAATTTTATCGGAGTGCAGCTTCAGCCAAAACAATAAGAAGCATTGCAATAACATTTTTAGTTAGAACTCCTAATTATAAATACAACTCTCGTTTATTTTGCTGTTCAAAAATCTATAGTTTAAAAGATATTTGGATTTTCCGTTATTCTAATCACAAAATTATTACTTTAGTACATTTCTATTTTCTATTTTTGGTATTTACATGAACCCTGAGATCATGCAGTTTGATATTATTCTATTTTAGCAACAATGAAAATTGGAGAAAAAACATCCTCTCATGTAATAAATATTTTAAACGGTGTTTTAATCACCTTATTATGATTGTAACCATTTGATATCATGGTTGTTTCAATTACTGTCGAGTGTTGGCTCAGCTTGGTACAACTATCTTGCTTGAGGACTTTATGCAGTCTTCATGCTAACCCATTTTCCCGAAGCCAGGGACAAGTAAAACTGGATTCGGAAAAGTGAAAATAATGAAAGAATTTGTTTGAATAAATAGAACATTTTTCTAAATTCGGCTTTCAATTGTGTCAGATCAAGTGGATGTAAAATTTCATATATAGACATATTTTCTAGTTAAAATCTGCAAAAATAATGATAATCTCTTACTGTTTTAAGTAGTTAAAGATCCATAAATCCAAAATTTTAAATTTTCAGAATACCTTTGACAGGACTTGTAGCCAGATTAGGATGTAAATACAGGCAGAACATTTTTTATGGGCCTAATAAATAAAGTTTCATTAAGATAAGATTTAACATTGAACCTGTGTATTTATTTCAAAGTCAAAGAGGCTGCATGAAATTGAAATGTACTGATGACAATGCAAACACATAACAAATATCATTTACCAATCATAAATAGTTCCCATTAAGCTGACCCAATTAATCAGAAAACAACATGGCCCTGACTCAACTGTACTTGGCGGTCTGCAACTGTATTAATTTAAGTGCTACTGGAGAGTGATTGATGGGGTGGGGTCAGTACCTACATGAAAGGGAGATGTACTGATGATGATGCAACAAATATCATTGACCTACACCATAAACAATTCCTATTAAAACTGACAACTTTTGTAAAAATTCCACTTCCTGTAACAAAAAGTGCTAAAATATGTCATTGATCCCGAACTCGCACAAGCATAGATATGTTTTTAATTTACATATATACTATGTAACATGTGCTAACATCAAGTGACTGAGGCAGTGGGGGCTACCTACTACATGAAACAGAAATGTACAGATGATAATGCAACAATACAACAAATATTATTGAACTACCATAACCAGTTCCTATTAAAACTGACCTGATAATAACAAATCTTATATTAAGCATTTTATAAATACCACTTCCTATGACAACAAGGGCTAACATACAAATACAAATACAAATATTATATTGGCACAAACACAATTACAATAATTGGCAAAGGCCCAAAGTGAAGTTAAAGTTCATATTTATGAATAGAAGACACAATAATATGACACTATTATGAATACTGAATAATCTCATTTCTAAGAGTTAGACAATTATTAATGTACGAGCAAGTTACTCTTAATACTTTTAATGAATTACTATTCATACACAATTAGAGCATTTGATTCTCAGATAAATTTATTTTTTTGTAGTATACTCAAAATATTACATTGAAAACTTTTCTTGTAATTGGAATATTTTTCACATTTAAACAAGAAATGACTTTCATCTTCTACATCACCAGTTTTACATATAGTACACATTCTATCACTGGTGTGTAAACTAAGTGCCTCCCCCTTTCAATGGCAAGAGTGTGTGCACTTAACCTTGTTTTACATAAAATTGACCTCTCTGTTTTGTTTCTTAGGATATCCACGTAAGCACTGCACTACGGGGATTAAAATCATAAAACTGTTGGTAAAATTTTAGCTTGGTTGAACTATAAATTTTAGAGTACATTCAGTACATTGGTCAATCAACATTTGTTTTCTATTTGGCTGGAGTGCTTTAATTGAACAATTAATATTCGCTATATAAGAACATCCTTGACTATAAAAGATGGAGTACAGTTTTCTTGTCCATGGGTTAAAGTTTTTAGAAGCTTGACAAATTTTAAATACTAAGGTATTTTCAGATGTCAAAAGATGTTCCCTAAATTTTATACAAGAAAATGAGATTTTTTACCATAGAGGTAATTTTCCAAGTTCTGCTCGACATGCAACATTTGATGCTTTGCAGTGAACCCCTAAAATTTCTTTAATGAATGTCCTGTGGAATTTTTCCACAATAGAACTATCTCTGGGGTCAAGGTAAACTCCCCAAACCTCACTACAATATAATAGGATTGGGGTAACTAGGGAATAAAAAAATTAGCAAGGATTATTAATTCCAATTGTTTTTTTTATTTTAGAGTATGCTTTTCTGGCTTTTTCCATAAGTAAAGATACAGCTACATTAAAGTTGCCATTACACTTTAACATTACCCCTAAGTAACAATGAGTGTATGGCATTATTGTTATAACTAAACTCATTCACATGTGTTTTTCCATTTGAATTAACAATTAAAACTTTCGATTTTTCTACATTTACTTGTAGTTTCCAATTAGAACAATATGTACCCAGAATATTTAGACTGGATTGTATATCATATTTACTTTCTGATAATAACACAATATCATCAGCATACAATAAACAATTTACAGAAAGGTCACCAACTCTAACTGGATCACAATTACCTGTCACTAACTCTGACAATATAATCAATACAATTTTTAAAAAGAGTGGGGCTTAAAACATCCCATTGTTAACACCACATTCTGAAGTAAATGCCGTGCTAAGACCGTTTGTAGAGCATGTATTTCATTGATCTGGTACTGGCACATGTGCTAGCTCCAATTGTTTTTTTTTCATTTCTTCAACTTAGTTAAGACTTAAAAATATATAAGTAAAACTACATTTTATATTTTAGCATTGAAGGCAACAGCCATTTAATTTGAGAAAGATGGAATTGCCTGTTGTGGCCATGTTTGGTGACGGATCAGGACGAAATGGGCAATCTTTATAGAAGACCTTCCATAGATGCTTCCTATCAAGTTAGGATTCATTTGGTCATGTTGTTTCAGAGGATTTATTTTCATTTAGAAATTGACCAATCAGAAACAAGAATTGCCTGTGGCGGCCATGCTTGTTAACAGATCGGAACGAAATGGGTAATTGCTATAGAGGACCTTCCGTAGATTATTCCTACCAAGATTTAGTTCATTTGGCTGAGCGGTTTCAGGGGAGAAGATTTTAAAAAATCAACAAATCAGAACCAAGATTGCATGTGGCGGCCATGTTTGTTAACGGATCAGGATCAAATGAGCAATCTTTATAGAGGACTTTCCATAGATTGTTCCTAGCAAGTTTCATTTCATTTGACAAAGCGGTTTCAGAGGAGACATTTTTTTTTAAATCTACCAATCAGAAACAAGAATTGCTTGTGGTGGCCATGTTTGTTAACAGATCAGGACGACATGAACAATCTTGATAGAGGACCTTTTATATATGCTTCCTACCAAGCTTCAGTTCATTTAGCAAATAGGTTTCAGATGAGAAGATTTAAAAAAATTGACCAATCAGAAACAAGAATTGCCTAAGGCGGCCATGTGTGTTAACGCATCAAGACGAAATGAGCAATCTTGATAGACCTTCTATATATGCTTTCTACCAAGTTTCAGCTCATTTGACAAAGTGGTTTTAAAGGAGAACATTTTTTTTTCAAATCTACCAATCAGAAACAAGAATTGCCTGCGGCGGTCATGTTTGTTCACGGATCGAGACGAAATGAGCAATTTCTATGGGGGACCTTCCATAGATGCTTCCTACCAAGTCTCAGTTCATTTGGCAAAGGGGTTTCAGAGGAGAAGATTTTTTTTAAATCGACTAATCAGAAACAAGAATTGCCTGTGGCGGCCATGTTTGTTAACGGATCAGGACGAAATGAGCAATCTTTATAGAGGACCTTCTATAGATGCTTTCTACCAAGTTTCAGGTCAATTGACTTTGCGGTTTCAAAGGAGAAGATGTGAAAGGTTAACGGACGACGGACGCCAAGTGATGGCAAAAGCCCCCATTGCCTTTGGCAAGGTGAGCTAAAAATAGTTACTTTCGCTTTGTTGTAATGTCAAAAATACTGAATAGAATGGAATAATTAAAATTGATAATTGAAGTTAAATTTATAAAGATTATTTGAGTCCAAATTTGATGGACTTAGTTGTATTTTAATACCTCTATGGGGGATTTGATGCATGACCTATAAATATTGAATTTCCGGGGATGACAGAGCTATTTTTAGAGTAGGTGTTTTCCATAGCATGGCATTTCAATGCAAGACCTTAAACATCCCCTGAATTTTTACAGAACGTAGAGGAATCATGCGCATTTCAGAAATTATATGGTCTTGAAAAGGTTAAACTTAATATAAAATAGCCAGGCAGGCTGGAAAAAACACAAATATAGTAGAAAATGTAAAAGAAATTAATTATAGGTTTCACACCTTAATAAATGTATATGACGAGGGTTTAATAAAATCAAAATTATATTGTCCTTTCTTAAAAATGTGTTTTTGTCTGATAATCCTATGTATGTTGATAATTATGCAACTAAAATCCTACAACCTAGAGTGGATGTCTAAAATAAGTAGTTGTACAAATCTAAAACCTTGTGAAATTCAACCTGTAATTATTATAATTCTAATCAATGTATTTGAATTTTAATGGAGTTCAGTTAAATGATCCAATTCCTGAGAACATAAGTTTAAGCTTTGTGAGCAAACTGATAATGATGAATTGCACAATAAAGACACAACAGGAAGATTTTAATGATTGTAGTGAAATAAAATGAACAATTTACTAAAAGCGTGTTTTTCCATTATGTCAATGTTGTATTTATAAAGTTGGAAACCCCCTTTTAGAATCCTCGGGTTCTTACATAGAAGTGATCGATTAATTAGAGGATCCCGAGTAAATTTTAGAGTATATAAGGCGGTCAAAATGCCGCGATCGTTGCATTCGTTTTGTGCCATTTGTCAAGCGAAGATCGAGAGAAGTTAGAAAGATTAAATGGTTTATTGAGCTGAACTGAGCTAAAACAAGACATCAGGGTTTACAGAATAGCAGAAGAGACTGCATAAGTCGTGCCTGTTATTCTGATAAAACGACTGATCGTTGAACAGCTCAAAGTGAGCCAACATTCTATTTATTGTTATAGTTGTATATATATATATATAGTTTACTGAGCAAAATTGAGACATAAGACGAGCATATAGTGTTCGCTTACTGAGCAAAATTGAGACATACAACTTTCTGCTATTTTGAAATAATACAATTAATTTGGATTGGTTCTTCTCATTTTACACAATAAATCTCGGACCATAAGAAGTAACTTAGGTACGAACCCTGTTTTACAGTTTATGCTCCTATTTATTTTAATTTACTTGATCATATCATTTTCAATAGACACTCGGCTCGTTACATGATATAGTATATATAATCTGTAAATGAAGTCTTCAATTCAATGTATAAATAAACAGGCTGAATTAAATGCATTGTTCCTAAAGAACAATGAACCACTAAATAGTGTATCTCAAGAGACAAGTGTATAAATGTGTCTTCTTGCTTTGTTTTTTTATAAACAGTTTGGTCATCCAATAAAATTTCCTGAAATTAGGTCTCTATCTGAAGCTGGTGTCAATGAAGAGCAAATATACCACATTCCATTAACTTTTCTATTTTGTCTGCAACCTCAGGATTTTGTAAATGACTTAAATATATAAATATATTAGTTAGTATTATCCTTCCCTCCATTTTTGAGCCCAACAAGGGGTCGTCGTGGCCGTGATCGTATGGTAGTTGGATTTACAGCTACCTATGCAATCAGTGCATATATCACCACTAACGCTGTAAGTTCGAATCCAGCTCATGGCGAGGTGTACTTGATACAACAGTATGTGATCAAGTTTGTCAGTGATTTGTGGCAGGTCGGTGGTCTTCTCCGGGTATTCCAGTTTCCCCCACCAATAAAGCTGACCGAACTACTTGTTTATTGAACAGTCGTCGTCGACAATTTAAGTCGTCGTTATATATTTAATCAGGGCTGGCAAATGGAAAGAATTTCATAACTAATCAATGGTTTGATGCAAATAACAACTGGTTACCATTGATCACGACTGAAATATGTGGGAAGCAGGAATTTTTCTTTTTAAGTTAGATGTTGAAAGAACATAAATATTATATCTAAAATATTTTCCATTTTCTATGATCTTATGGTTGGGTAGCATATTTTTTCACTTTTTCCTTTACTGAAAAAAAGGATGCATATGGTCTTTGTATGAGATCTTAGTATACTAGTTTTAAGAAAAAAACATTAAGGAAGATCGAAAAAGTAACACATGAAGATAGAAAATGAACTTCATTCAAGGTGAGCACAGTAACCATTACACCACCGATGCAGTATCTGTATTTTTGAAAATGATCTGAATAATAAACATTTCTTTAAACAATAATCTTACACCCCGGCTGTCGTTGGATCTTTTTCCATTTGTTGAAGTATCATTTGCATTTCAGGATCTTTAATAATCTGAGTTACTTCAGGATCACCCATTGCTCTTTTCCGCACAGCTTCTGGGTCGTTGCCTTCAGCTATTCTAGAATCCCTGTAGCCTTGATTGGCTTCCTAAAATAATCATATAAGGTATATTACATGTCTTTTTT
>MJUT01055619.1:762238-808649 GCA_002080005.1 Gigantidas platifrons
CCATATGATCATGAGCACGTTGGTCCCTGTTAACGTTACATTCTTATTTCCTTTTTAACATAACAGTTGTTGAAAAACAGACTTAATAACAAAAACGTCATGAAGATGTATCTCAGAGGGAAACCCTGTGATTAGAACTAGGTGTTCCTTGGCTTCAGGGACCTACATATCTGGCTATGCATAACCCATATTTTAATGGTAGGACATAAACTGGTACCATGTGTGGCAGAATGGTATGCTCCTAGATCAAGAAGATATTTCATATAAGCTTATAAGAGTAGTTTGTGACATGTTATAACATTTTTCCATCCCATGAAACATATATTTTACCTTTGGCAATCATAATTTGATCCCTGCTGATGCAAGATGTACTTGATACAACCTTGTGATAAAGTATATCAGTGACTTGCAGAGATAGTCATCTTGCTTGTCAGAAAATCTAGTTTTTCAACAAAAAAAAAACAAATGCTGATTAAAAGACTTTAAAATCAAATTGATTTCAATGAAATCGGAAAGGCAAGCAAGTATAAATGACACACAAGGAAAACAAAAATATTAGAAAAAAAGCATATTAAATTCAGTCTTGTATGAAGATAATGCTTACTTCACAGTTTGGATCTATGTTTAATGCTTTAGAGTAGGCCTGGATTGCTTTAGCTGGTTCATTCATGGCAAAGTATATACTTCCTTTCCTCAAATATCCTTTAGCTAAAAATCAAATATATTGATGAATTAATTGTTACAAATTGTCATACTCTCACTATAAATATGACACGATATAGATCATTTGGTTTCAAATATTAGTAAATTGAAACTTCATGTCCAAAGTTTTGCCAAATAACTATTTTACATTGAATTACCCAAGTATTTGAGTTATTTGTGGTAAATTTTACTCACAAACAGTCTATATTAATTTACTTTCAAGATATTGAATGGAACAACTTACCTTACTTCAATATCATGTGGTTTTAATGTGCATAAATAACCATAAAGGTGAACAAGAAATGTGTACATCACAAAATACGCCCGTCTATATAAAACGATCCTGTTGTCAAAAATTATAGTTATAGCAATGGTGACCTTGACCTTTGACCTGATGATCACAAAATAAATAAGGTTCTTCCCCTTCCACAAGGGAATCATGTGGCCAAGCCTGGAAAAGATCCAATATACAGAACTAAAGTTATCGTGCGGAAACGATCATTTTGTCAAAAATTATATTCATAGTAACGGTGACCTTGACCTTTGACCTAATAACCCCAAAATAAATAACGTTCTTCCCCTTTCAACAGGGGAATCATGTGGCCAAGTGTGGTAAAGATCAAATATACAGAACTAAAGTTATTGGGCGGAAACATGTGTGGACGAAACCTGCACGCCATACCCAATCACATAATACGGCCCGTCTCGAGACGGGTGTATACAAAATGGTGTGAAGACACAATATTTGTTGAAAAGCTATGTTAACTTGTATTTGTTTATCCAAAAATAAGCAAAGTCATGGCTTTGTATCATCTGTTTTTCTACAGATAAGGAACACATTCAATAAATGTCTGTGATACAGTGTGTCAGACAATGCATTACGATACTTGCACAAATCGTTATCAGAACATCGGAACACAGAAACACAAAAACTATGTTATGAGGTATTTAGTAATTCTTA
Organism: Gigantidas platifrons; assembly: GCA_002080005.1. Classification (NCBI taxonomy): domain Eukaryota; kingdom Metazoa; phylum Mollusca; class Bivalvia; order Mytilida; family Modiolidae; genus Gigantidas; species Gigantidas platifrons. The sequence goes on from MJUT01055619.1 coordinate 763,902, forward strand.
GTATTCTTATCTGATCTGATTCAAAGAAAGACTTGAATTATTATGATCAGTTTCGTCTGTTGTCTGTCAACTTTTCATTTTGTATTTTTCTCTGAAAACACTTTTTAAAAGCAAATTAAATGAAATTGAAAGGAATTTTTCTACGATGACTCTATGCTAATTGTATGTTTTCCCTGTTGATTAGTGATCCTATATGATCAAGTACAGGGCATACTTGAACGTTCCATACCATCAAATGGATCAGTGTAAATTACCGTATAGTTGTCGCCTTGTCGGATCAGTTCAGTTTTACTTACAAGATTTATGTAATTTGACAAGTAAATGTCGTCTGAACATGACCCCTTATGGAATGTTGTAAGATCTCTCACACGATGACAAAGAAAAAGGGACAGCAAGTGAGGAGATCTTATTTAATTTCGTTAGAGTGCACCAGATTGTTCTTCAATTTAGATTTGATACATGTATAACTTAATGTGTTTTTCTGTTGGTTATTATAGTTTCTTTTTACTGAATGTTAGCTTTTTGCAAAAACGTTTTTCTTGCTACAATGATGTATGAATCATCTTTGTCCATATCTGACACTAAAAAACATTATTGTCATTGAAGCCTATTTTAAACTAAATTTGATTACAAGACATGTCTTTCATGAATATTTTAATAAAGACATAGACCATTCATCTTTGAGAAGTTGCATGTACATATTATGTTATAATGTTACATTCTTAAATAGGTCGACAAACGTATGAAAGAAAAAAAGAGACTTGCACATATGAAAGAGAACGAGCGACTTGCATATTTAGATCCCGAAAAGGCTTTAGAAGCAAAGACATTGGGAAATGAATATTTTAAGAAAAGGTTAGTATTTTAAATTTATATGTTTTTTAGCACACCCAGACCTAATATCCATATGAATTATTCTTACAACTTTTTGGTGGTTCTTCACAAGTTTCATTTTTTTGTATTGGTCAAAAATCCAAGATTGCCACCATCACAGGACATTGTTAAACATAGAACTCTATATATTTATGAATACAAGTTTTCTTTCTCAGAAACTACTAATATGCCTGAAACTATACAGCACATAAATAATTAGGAAAGCCTTTACTTTGTTTTTCCAACATCTGAGTTGGGTTTTATTTTACTTCCTTTAATTAAAAGAAACCTATATCTGATGCCTTCATACCACTCCACACGGTTATTCAACTTAATCAAATATATAGAGGTATATTAGTTGCTGTCTTTGTCTGTTCATTCAATGTAGATGTTTTGCAGATGATATTTTGAGTTTATATTTGACATAAATTAGGGGTTGCAAATATGGGAAGTCCAGGATCCTGACTAGGGTACAACGTATTTTTTAGGTTGACTCTTTGAAAAGAACAACCCTTACATGCTGCCAGGGCTTTAATTTTCATTAGCTTCAGTTAAAATGTTCTTCTCTAAAATTGTCTGCCGAAATATAATAAATATGATCAAAATACAGTTTTTAACTGTTTAATGTTTCTCTGAGTTCTGGTCTGGAACCAACAATAATCTTATCAAAATGATTCCAATCCTGACACTACTGCTGTTAGAGGAGGCAAGTGAAAAAATTAAAATAATGACCCAAAACTAGGAACGTTTGATTGATTTGTTGGTGTTTGATGCCACTTTCAGCAATATTTCAGCTAAATCATGGCGACCAGTTTTAGGGGTGAAAAAAGTCGGAGTAACCGGAGAGAACCACTGACCATGGGCAAGCAACTGGTTAACTTTATCACTTGCGGTTGTAAGTCGAGTTCACCTTTTTTTGTAATTTACAAAATTGGGCGCGAACCCACGTCGTATTGATGATAGGCTTGTATGTGTTGTTAGGTAATTCAACTACCTAACTCATTGAGCCACCCGGGCCCTCTACGCAAACTAGGTTTCTGATAATTAATAACAAACAATAAGTGGATATGATATGTAAATAATGATATATGATAAGACATAGATTTTCGAACAGTCCCTGAAATGGACGGTCGCCCACCGGCTAAAGGTGACTAATATCTTATTCAGGCTATCAAAAGCTGCTCAAAATTTTGTAGTTAATTGTGCATCAAAAAAACGTCTGGGCGATTGCCTAAAAGACTGTAAAAAAATGTTATTTTACCGAAACCGGACAAAAACTGTACCTTCAACGGTAGGTAGCTCCTCTGTTCTAGTCGAAAACGGGTTGCTACGAACACACCGATTGGTCCAAATACATTTTTGTAGCCAATGAATACACAGCTAATGTAACTTACTGTTCTCCCCATTTATTTATTTTTATCGAGCCAATCAATACACGTTTTTATTTAAATACACAAGTATTCACTAAATATTGGAAAAGAAATGTGTTTTTGTTTCTTTTTGACTTAAGGGTGTACGCCAAGGTAACCCCTAAATTTTCCCATCATTGAATTTTTTTTAATTAGCATCATGGGATAGCTATGTTTAAATGCATTATCTGCCAAAGTTTCAAAAAATTTCACAGTGCCGTTTTCTCCATAGCACATCCTAAATATAGCAAGTTTAAGGTATTATTGACGCCAGATGGTAATACTAGTTTCTGAAGATTCTAATTGATATGCACATTTATTTCTGATTGAAAGGGAATATTTTGGCTTTAATTCACTTGAGAGTGTTGTTGTTGAATAAATATGAAATATCTAGCATGTCAGAATATTGGAGATAATCACGTGCAAAACAGGGGAAACTGCAAACAATGAGGGAAGCCCTGAGGACAACATTGGTATTAAAAATCGGATTAAAACAATTTCTGTCGATTTATTTCCACCAAAAAATGTCACACTGAAGAATAAACATATATACATCGTTGCATAAAATTTTACAAACTTTTACCGTCAGATTTTCAAAATATTTAAATTTATGTATTTCATGAATGGCACCCAGAAAAAATATGAAATTATAGAGTTATTACACACCCATCCTTTGCTAGTTTCTTCGTTTGTGAGATAAAAATAATAACTAGTTACTAATAACAAAAAGCTTTTGAATTCTTATAATTGACACAGTGGATGTTAAAATTACCAAATGACTGTATTTGTCTTTTTTTATTTTCATGTCGGCTAGGGAGTCGGAGTGGTGGTTTGAGGGTGACTCTACTTGATTAGTTCATTACAAAAACAAATGAACAAAAAAACAAAAAACACAGACAGGCACCCAGCTGTATTGTTAAATTCCTTCAAATTATGTGCTCCAGATGTGTTCGTTTAATTCTGATTATTCTTTAGTTGTCCTAGAAGGGGCGGTGGTATAAGAGAGGATCATATATTACAATTGTTTCCCTAACATAGCTTTCAATTTTTTTACTAACTCTATAGTTTCATAATATCTAAGATTCTGGTGTTTATATTTAATTTTTGTTTAATAAACCCTTGAAATTCAATAGAAAAAGGAAAGGTTGTCACACAAATTGTGTTACATTTCTGGCATTTTTGACAACATATTTCGATGAACATTTTTTCTGGAAAGAGATATTTCAATGATATTTTGTGGGTATCGGCATATAATAATAACACACTGCCTGACACTGGCATAAGCAGCAATAAGATATAAAAATACTTGGAGCGCAGCTATGGAAAGGTAAAACTTAGAAAAGGAGTAATTTTTTTTTATCTGGCCATATCCAGTGTAAACAATTTTTGTCACCAAAAAGCTTGGAATTGAGGGGGATTTTCAAACGCACAGATGATCATATATTTGAGAAGACACTAAAAATAGAGTTATCTCCCATACCCCAGGCCTACACCCTTAATCATTAAAATTGTTAACCTTCACGGACGAGGTGGAAAGTTGTGAACAATAACGTCGTGTCAATCTTATCATGATAGATGTCTATTTTTGTAGAAATGGATATATCAGAGGTCAAAGTTCCGGAAGTTGAATAAACACATAGGAGATATAACATTATAAAACCTCTCAAATTGTCTTAATACAGTATGTTTCGATATATGGCTTATAAAGGGAGATACACCATTGTCACTGATACCCACAAGTCATATTGTCAAGAAAATGGACATGTATCATTATAAGATTGACATGACGATAAATAGAATTCTCTCAACTTATAATGTTTGCGATCTGGTATCTTCGATCGGAAATGTATTCATTCAATCTGCTGCATAATGTACATGTACGAATTTCATTTTATAGAAATCAGAAACCTTTTTGTGTCAATCCTTAGGTAATCATTGAACAACTTTTTCCAAACAGCAGAAAGAAAATCGTTGACAATAATGTCAAACTACGGAAACGATCTGGCCTGTCACTTTGTTCATCTTTTAATGACAATTGGGAGTGTTTTCTTTTTCTCGAACCAGAACTTTTGTTTACAAATTAAAAAATAACAGGAACAGTTAACAATTGTTTATATAGCAGAAAATGAAAGCATCGTGTTTTATTCCAACAAAGGGAGATACTTGTTTGGATTGAATAACCAACTGACATTACCCCGACCTGAGAGTTTTGCCTTACTCTAAAATCACTTCTCAATAGTGGATTGGGAAACAAGTGATGTCACTCTCCACTTTGGGGAGCGCAAGAGCGGTCCTTGTAGTGGCATTAATCTACTTTGTTTTGCGGATGTCTTTAATGTGATCATGGCATTTATCTCCCCTTACACAAACCAGCCTTTTATTGTCCCCATGCGACGGACTAGCATCGTTTCTTGAGACCACCCTAGCCAAGGTTGTCGAACAAGTTATAACAAGTAAATTCAGGTTTCATTTGATAGCAATATATGGATTCGCAATTTCAGCTGCACACCTGTACCATAACTACCTTGAAGAGCCCCACCCCAGGCCCCCGTGAGTCTAGTGAAAAAACGAATTTAAATGTTACTGATAAAAGCAGTTCACCTGAAAACTATTTATATATTGATATCTGATGGGCTGTTTTCATAAAAAATGTCACAATATTTTTGAGCCACCAATATGCCATTTGGGCCAGTGACTAATTTTTTACTGGTCCAAAAAAATATTCGGCTGGCCCTCATTTCAGGCACTGTCTAATACCTTCTGGTGTTATTATTTATTTCAGGAGATTACCCAATAGCAAAGAAACATGATGATGCAATCAAACGTCATCCTGACGATGCTGAATTGCTTAGNCTGATTTTAAAGAGTGTTGTATAAGATATTCATCAAAATTGTTCAAATTTTACTAAAAATATACTGTCTTTAAATAGTAAAGTACTGGTAGACTTGAAAAATATTGAAAGCCCTGATATATATCAATTTATGCAAATCCGTAAGTGTTGGATACAGAGTATTTTGTGAAATGTGTAATACAATTATTTATCATATACTTACTCAAGATATGTTTAATTTTGCATATGTGATAAATTCGAAATGCAACAAGTCATATCTTCCAGGGGTGTAATAACCTGATCCGTATTACATGGGGGTGTAAAAATGTGTGCCACATTACAAGGGGGTGTAATATAGATTTTTCAAAATGGCGGCCGGAAATTTTGCATGAAATCGAGTGTTTAGTTTTTCACAATTATTTTTTGGAAAAAAAAATAGATTTTTTGAAATTTTTTGAAATTTTTTGAATTTTTGTGAAAATGTTTAACATTTTAAAAAAAGTTTCAAAATTTTGACAAAATTTCAAAAATTCAATTTTTTTTGGTTACCTGAATAAGATATTAGTCGCCTTTGGCCGGTGGGCTACGTCCATTTCAGACACCGTTAGATAATCTATGTCTTATAATAAATCATTATTTACATACCATATCCACGTATTGTTATTAATTATCAGAAACCTAGTTTTCGTAGATGGCTCAATGAGTTAGGTAATTGGATTACCTAACAACTCATGCAAGCCTATCACCATTACGGCGTGGGTTCGCACCCAGCTTTGTAAATTACAAAAAAGGTGCACTCGACGCACAGCGCAAGTGATAAAGTTTACCAGTTGCTTGCCCATGGTCAGTGGTTCTCTCTGGGTACTCCGGCTTCTTCCACCATTAAAACTGGTCGCCATGATATAGCTAAAATATGTCTGACAGTGGCATAAAACACCAAAACAATAAATCAAACAATCCTAGTTTGTGCAAGTATCGTAATGCATTGTCATCGTCTTCTTTCTTAAAGTAAGCTATACCTGCACGTGCAAGTGCCCTAAAAATAACATTTAACATAAATTATGCATTATTGGTACAACACTGATCTATAGTGAGCCAACGATTGTTGCTTAACACCAACACAGCAATTTTTCAGCTATATCATGGCGAGAACAAATTATTTTTTCATGAGATGATGATGATGATGATGATGATGAGGTCTGCCTTGTACTAGACCAACACACTTAGTTGGATTTGCATAGAGCTAGATCACTGAAACAACTGTCAGAGGAAAGGCATATCGCCCCACTCAGACGCTCTATCCTGATTACAAGCCAACCAGTCGTTGCTCTTTCGCCTTAATGCTACATTCTTTTTGGAGAAGAAACAAATACTAATTTAATAGTCTTTGGTTTGACCCAATCAGGGCTCGAACCCACGATATATTGCTGTCGAGGCGAGCACGCTAACCATTACACCATTGGTGCGGTTCACTGGTCTCTATATAACTAATATACTTTTAAGTGGCTTGTCCAAAGAGCTGTATTTGTTTTGTATGTACAAAAAAGGTCATTCAGATATATGTTTTATTGTGTCAGTACAAAGATGTAAACATGGTAATTTAATAAATTGCATTGCTATTATGCACATTTATATCCAGAAATCTAAAATTGAATGAACGGTATGTAAAATCTCCATCATAAGCGAAATTTAAATTGATGATGATTCAACAGCTATGTACAATATAGCGAGTGTCAGTGAAATACAATCATGTCCACATTTTCAAGACCTAAACTTCTATTTTCATGCAATATAATTAAAAATTAGATGACTGCTTTTTTTTTACTTCGGCAATACACAACATCTAACAACATCTTGCTTGTGGTCATCTCAGTGTTCATATTTTTCAACGGACCAATCAGAGATCAGCTTATTAAATCTTTAGGTAACAAAGCAAATTACATAGCAAGAGCAGTTCTCTGATTGGTCAGCATATGTTACTCTCTTGCATATGATTGCACGGTAAAGATGAATTAAACATTGCATGACCCCAAATAGGATGGGGGCATCATGGACTTGATTGTTTGGTAGTTGAATTTACAATTACTTTTGCAATCAATGCCTATCACCACAAACGTTGTGAGTTCAAATCCGCTCATGGCAAGGTGTACTTGCTACAACATTATGTGCTAAAGTTTCTCAGTGACTTGCGGCAGGTCAGTGGATTTCTCCTGATACTGCGGTTTCCTTCACCAATAAAACTGGTCGCCATGCTATAGCTGAAATATCTTTAAAAGTGGCGTTAAACACCATAAACCTCCCTCTCGTCCAAATGGGATGAACATTTAATGATACGATAAAAATGGGACATTTTATGACAACCAGTTTAAATTTAGATTAGAACGCTTTCATAATCTCCCAATCATCATTTTCATTGGACTGCAACATAAGGTTCTTCATATGCGACTTCTTATGGGGTTTCCTCAGATCTCCCTCCCCCAAACATGTCAGCATAGGGGAACAAGTGTGATATGTGATTTTAATCAGATTGCTCAAGACGAGGTGTCGCATACTGATCTGTATGTGATATATTTTGTCAGTAAGTTGCAGCAGGTCGAAGGTTTAACATACAACCTATATAATAAAAATTCACCGTAGGTACTGTTTTTAAGTAAACTGAAACATATGTTTTCCTTATCCTAATAGATATAAAATATGAAAGTTATATGATTAAAAAAAAGGTAATTATATGGCCTTGCAGTTAAAGATCAAGGTCTCAGTGATACCATTCCTAAACGTGACACGACGCCATGACCAAACACATTTTCATACAAAATATAGCCATTGGACAATTCAGTCTTCGAAATGAAAATTTGAATTTACTGGTCCGAATCTTTGAATTTATTTTTATATAGTTCTAAATAAAAACTGAAAAATGTACTGGTCCGAACAAAGTTTTACTGATCTTGGGTAGGAGGATCCGTGCTCATCGTAAGGACTGGAACATGGAGACAAATGTCAAAGTCACAGTGACCTCATTTTTATATGTTGCACCTAATCAATTCCTAATATAATCATGCATATATACAAAATATTGTTGGCACAGGTCAAGAATTGTCATAAAACTGTTAGATGTCACCAGATAGAAAGATGTAAGGGACTTTGTTTCTTACTTTGCTATAAGTGTGTGATCTGCTCCGTTTTCTGTACCTATGGTAATGGCTTCTTCTGATACTTCTATATATTTATCATAATCTTTCTGCTCAAAATATACAGCTGAAAAAATAATCACCATCATGACAAAATATATATAAAATCCAATTTGGCCGATTAAACTTAGGGAGTCTTTCATCACTCATATTTTACTCCAAGTCTTCTCCTCTTATGTTTCAAACATTTTTCTACCAGCAATGATTACCATAATTGATTATTCTAAATTTGTATAAACTTTATGCGAAAATTTACGAAATTATTGTGGTAGATGGAACGTTCAAATATGATATGATAAAATTTCTTCAATTTTCATCAAGGAAAAATTATTAGATGAACATTAAAAAGTACAAAGTAAATATGGGTTGGCTTTCCTTTTAACGTGAAAATTAAGGTGTGAAAAACAATAAAATATTATTTCTCGATGATGAGTTTCTGCAATATTGTTAAATTAATGGAAGAAGCTGAATTATATAAGAATATTGGTCACCATGTTCTTTATCAAATCAGGAAAAGGTGCACACAATTTGGGTTTCCGGAAAAAAGGCGATAAAACTTTTGAAAAATAACCCCATTCAACAGACAAAATGTGTACCCTACATGCCAACAGACAGACGTCTAAATGTAAAACAAGGCATAATACACAAACAGTCCAAGATTAATTAAGCGGCATACTTTCCCATTATACAATTTACTGACCTGCTTTATTATTTCTAATCAAAGTGCTGAAAGCACTGATGTATTTTGTTGCTTTCTGTGGTTTTTTTCATTGCGTGTAACACTATTTCATTTGTTTTACAATTACTGTTAAAGGGGCATTATCTGCCAAATCGTAAATTTGTGTTACTCATAAAAATTATCAGATATGATTGATGCTTTGATAAAACGTGTTTCTGTAACATATAAATGTTATGAAATGCACGCTTATCGGGGAAATAATGTGCAACTGGTCGTGTTTTGAGATCGATCAAGAAATGGACACCATCTTATAAATTATCGACATTGTTTACGGAGTTTGTCGAATCGTCATTAAATCAGTACAGCAATGCACTTATTTCTTGTGAATCTGCTTTTAGTCGGTGTTAATAACAAACAAAGAACCATGCAAGTTGGCAGTTAATAAGCGATAAAATACAAATTATTTGTTTTTACCTGTCACTAGTAAGGTCAATTGCATACGGAAAAAGCGAGGTCAAATTATTTGCCTGCAAGCAAATAATCAATCGATGGTAATGTTCGTTCTCAAAAGGTGGAAAGTGGTTCGATAAGCTGTTTAATGTGAAATATTTACCTTTATTTCATCATTTTAATGCTATTTACCAATTTCCAAAGCATATAATTTTTTTTGGGTCAAAATCGTAACTAATGCTCATTTAAGCATTTGAAGCAACTAAAACAGTTATTGAAGAATCACTCCAAACAAGATGATGTTTTATGTTCAATAATATTAGTATTTGAATTTTTTCGTAGATTACATAAATAAATCCCAACCTTAATCCTGTACCAGGCTTCATTGTATTGAATTTGGAAAAAAATTGTCAAATATTATCATTTGGTAACAATTTTTATTATTATTTGATATTATTTAAACATCCTTATTGGTCAAGAAATAGTCACATGGTCTTCCTTAAAAACATGTACTGACTTGAAAAATCATGTATTGACTTGGAAAAACATGCATTGACTTCAGGAAAACATTTGTTTATTTCCGCCATTGACAGAATTAGTTGAGTGCTACCCAATTGCATTTTCTCCAAAATTTCATGAAATTTCAAAATTTTCCAAAAATTTCAACAAACACTCCAAAATTTCAAAAAAAAAAATTCAAAATTTTCAAAAAATTAAAAAAATTTCAAAATAATTTTAAAATGATAAAATTTTCAAAAAGTTTAAAAAAAATCAAGCTTCCCATAAAATTTCAAAATTTTAATATTTAAATAATATTGAAAAATGATAAAACAAATACATTTGTATAGCCTACTTTCTTCCAGTGTTACAAACGATAAAGCAATTATAGATTATAACATGGCCATTTTCACATCGGTCCCGGTATCATCCCGAGACTTCCATATCAGCCCAAGGCGAAAGCCGTGGGCTGCTATGGGTCGAGGGATGATACCAGGACCTATATGAAAATGGCTATGTTATAATCTGTTTATCACATATTTAACCATGACTGAAATAAATAAATTGTAAATGAATAAATGAATTTATGTTTATTCATCAACATAACAACAAAATAAATAACGTGTAAAAATCAACAAAATAATTCACCGTATTTATCACAGGTATTGAACATAACTTTTCAATAATTATAAATCAGACTTCCAATTCTTATCATTTACATTTCTGTCATAAAAAAATATTGTCACATTTCCCTGAATATTTGAGTATGGGAATTCTGTTATTTTGGAGTTGGGCAAAATGGAAGCCAACACGATAACCATTTGCTTATTAGAGTTATTACTAGTAACCGTTGACTGGACAGAGTTATTACTGATGAAAATTAGAGTAACTGTTTTATTTTCATAGTTCTCAATAGTCGATGCGATGGCGTAAATATCACATTCGCCATCACTAAGATATCTACTGATGGAAGCTTGCAATAAATCGGGTTCGTAATCCTGTTTGAATTTCGGACGCGCTGGAAAAAAAAACTCTTGCTAGGTGCATGTACATCTCCTCGACTCCAATATATTCAGGATTTCTCCCACAGTTGATAACCAATCCTTGAATATCCTTATGTTACTCTCAGTTTTACGTTTTGTACTGATATTTTTCATCTCCGTTTTATCGGTTTTTTGTATGATGTTTCCTTACGTGTCACAATGACGTCATCCACGCAGGGCACAATAACCGGTTATTTGCCCGGGCATTGATATGGTTCAGGAACGTCTTCATTTATCAAATATGCAAAACCGTACGGATAACGTACAAATATGTGATAAATGGATTTATCGACCCGTTAAAGGTATATTTGACCTCAGACTTCGTCCTCGGTCAATATATGTTTAAATGGTCGATAAATCAATGCATTGACCACACCAAAAGGCTATAATTGTATAGTATACAGATGACAACAACAGCAAAACGTACGACAGCATCATACAATAAAATAACTGCACAATGTTTGCAGTTGAATAATAACTAGAAACTTGGTGGGATGAGACTGCATCGCTCACCTGGTATCGGATCTGGCATGGGTTATCAGGATTCAGCCAATCAGAAACCAGATTTTCCTGTGGCAGCCGTGTTTTTTATCCGACTGCATTGAAATGTGAAAGGTTTATAGGGTTCCATCGTTCCATGATTTATTTCAAATTTCAGATCATTTAGCCAAGTGGTTTAAGAGGAAAAGATATTTTAGGATGCATTCTAAATAACTTGGGTTGTTGTGGCCATCTTGAATTTTAAATTGTCACAAAAATTACTTAATAAGGGACCATCCGAGTATCATCCAAACAACAGAAATACAGAACATTTTAACTGGTATACAGTTCTTTTGTAGTTTATGGTCTTCAGAACACATTATCTGCTCCTGGTAGCCTTGTGAATTTATGAGTTGCACCAATAACACATACTTTGTTCATACATGTATATATGTCAAATCTGGTTCAATTTGGACAAAATTATGAAAGAAAATCCAAATATGAAAATGATGATTGACAACGGATGGAGGCATAAGTTCACTTGTACATTATTAGGGGCAGGTATGGTAATAACAGTTTGCAAGCTAGACTTGTAACATTTTAACTGGCAAGCAGTTCTTTTGTAGATTATGGTCATCAGAACGCATTATCTGCTTCTGGCAGCCATGTTGAATATACGAATTGCACCAATAACACATACATCATAAGGTACCATCAGGAACATATATGTCGAGTTTGGTTCAATTTGGCTCAAAATTATGAGAGAAAATTCAAATATGAAAATGTTGATTGACGACGGATGGAGGCAAAGTAATGTCATCACTGGCCCAAATTAAAAACTGGCAGCCCAAATATTTCAATAACATTTTTTGTTGAGTTGTTGACTAATAAAACATTCAACTAAAGCAGTTTGTTATGTTTTATTCTTCAATTATCCCTCCCTACACATAACCCTATAAACCCTTCCCTCATCACCATAATCTTCATCATCGTCATCACTATCAGTATCATAATCTGCCCCATATATTGGTCGACTCTGTGACATGTGTCTTCACTACTTGGCATTTCCTCCATAGCTAAATTGTGCTCATTCATTTCCTTGACTTGGTCCTCCACTTGCTTGGATGCTATAACAGGGTTTCAGCTGAATTTTATTATACTACGGTCAAATGACCTAACTCATATAAATTCATCAGGCCTTTCGTCCTGAAAGGCACTTATTCAATTAGTCAATTGTGTCCTAATTTGTCTAAAACTTATAAAGTCATTTAATGCATACTTATTTATAATATTTGGAATTGAAAGCCAGACAGGTTTTCAGAGGTCACCATCTTTTTCCAAAAAAAAATTAAACTTCAGTGAAAATATAAGGAAATTAAAATCAAATTCCCCAATGAGGAATGAGTCAAAGACTTAAGAGAAGGCTTCCCTAAATAGGTTACAAAAAATCTGCTTTGAAGTAAACATTTTGTAGATTTTTTTTAACATAAATAAAGCAAAGTATTTTATTTAAATTCACAGAGAAATAAAAAAAAAAATAGTGTATCTTTTCAACCATTTGACTTAATCAGGAAAAAGCTTGTAATATTTGTCCATTTCAAAGGTTTCAATATTTCCCAAAAACCTAAATCAAGTCCTCTATCGTATTTTGCACAAAAGACATGTTTAAATATGGTGTCAAATTGATATCCGATAATCTTTGCGTGTCTGGTCCGCGGCGATTTTTAATCTTATATTTCATTGATATTTTCGTTTTTGTCAATGTCCTTGAACTTCATCAAACCATGGAACGATAAATAATATTAAAAGAGTTTTGATCTGGCGTTTCACTTTAGTTTTAATCAAAATAAATTATGGACAAATTGGATATCAAACAGGACTCTTTTATACAACAAACCCAGTATTTAACACCGGACAGTCGATCAGGTGGAAGGTAAACCAATGTTTGGTTACGTAACCATAAAATGAAAGTAGAATCGTATATTTACGCGCAGTGAGATCTTTTTAGCCAATAAATGTCGTTTCCCCATTTATCTAAAGATTGAAATTAATTATTTAGTACAAATATTTGTTCCAAACTATAAAAATAGTGATGATAAGCATGAACAGCTATTGTGATAGATGGATTATATTGTCAATTTACACCTTGTTTCCTTTCTGAATCCGCCTTTGATTTTGCTATTTGCCTATTGAATTGGGTGACAACATAGGAAGTATGTTGCTATGCAACAACTTCCAAAAATGATCTCTGTAGGATCTAACTGTATAGCTTTATCATAATGAAGATGTGCAGTTGTGAAGTCTTTCTTTTTGTAGGCTTCATTTCCTTTTTGTTTTTCTTCAAATGCCTAAGAAGACAATATAGGTACATAAGATTTCATCATATAATTACATACTTATTACTCAAGATTTTCAAAATGAAATCAAAATTTGTCAATCTGATATAAAATCACATGTTAAATATGTAACACTCTAGTATTGACTCAACCTTAAGCGCTATCAAGGAGAATTTGAGTATTGAGAATTTGTATTGGTCATTATAAAGTTCATCTCGATGTAGGAAAGGTTAAATAAATCCAGTCCAGTGCCAGTGGATCAGATGTTATTGGAGTGTAATTATTTAACATAGTATTTAAAGGTAAAACAATACTAAATGACACTAAAATACCATGCATGTTTTTTAACTGTTACCACTAAACTTTTATTTTTAGACCCTTATTAAGGGTGTAATGTAAAATATTTACTTTTAACGACGGAAAGAGGCTCTTACTAAAATCATGTTGTTAAAAATATCCCAAACTAGAAAATTGAATGCCCCCATCTCAACCTTGTCCACCTCAACCCCACTCCAATTTACTACCTTAACCTTTGGTTTAGTTCTGAGGAATGTGTAGGGGTATAAGGCACATAAAACGTCTTGAAGAGCCAACATGGATTTTCAATATAACTTAATTTCAAGGAATGGTATATTATTCATCGGGAATGATGTAGAAAAATTATGCATAGGCTTTAAAAGGTGTTTGTGGTTTAGTTTGTGTCTGTAAGACACATACAATGCCCCTGCGGTTATAATTGCAAAAGGATAAACCAATGTTTTGCTTATTCAGCATCACGCAGAAAAGATTGAAATAAATGAATCTGCACCTAACAATGTGATGTTCGATTAGTCGGACAAACCATATATCCTATATGGACTTTGCAAAATCTGTCTAAGTTCATGCATCCATAATTTTGTAAAAATTTGTTGAAAGTCAAAATCAATAAAATATGCACACCTTCAGAGTAGGTACTAACTGTCTTCAAAATATAAAAGGTCTAGCGCAAAAACTGTAGGAGGAGTTAGCCAGAAAAACTATGCATACTAAGTGTGACGAACGGATGGACGGACGGACAGGGGTAAAACAATATGCCCCCTCCCCCGACCAATAGTCGCAGGGGCATACATATTTCCAAAATATAACATATAATAGTTCTATAATTTCTGCAACATTTGATGTATAAATTTACGTAGCCCACCATCCTTGTTTTGGAGATAGAATCTTGGAACGTGAGCTACATTAAAACACTAGAAAAAGCTGATGTTAGACTAAACTGTCTTTTTAGGCAATATACTGTTTTTCAATGTTTCAGCTCAATAAAAACAATAAAGGACGTTTTTTTTCCAATTGTGCAACAAATGTAGTCATTTACAGCACAGAAACAACAAGTTCTTTTAAAATAAACTTTTATCATAAACCTTCAGCCATTTGCTATTTTGTAAAAATAAAATCACGATGTTTTTATCCAATAGGTTTCCAGAATTGTCTTACTTATGTTGCAGGGTCATTCCACAGAGTTGGTGAAAACAGGAGGTGGCATCAAAAAATGTATTTCTTCTTTATTTGCATATAAGCACTATGCACATTATGTTTATTTTTGTGTGCACCATGTATTTGTTAAATAAAAAAAATGCATTATGTTATCTATTTTCACCTACAAATGAATAAAAAGTTTGAAATTACTATAGAATAATGGTTATTAATTGGGACAAACATGGGGCGGGTTACTTTGACAAATTATTCCATGCAAGTTATGCAACTAGTTGTTTAAAGGTAGGATGGAGTACGTCAAATATATTTTATTGATGAATTTAAGTCCAGAAAACCCCCATAATTATATTCTGAATAAAAGTTCTGAAGAAAATTAAAAGGTAGTTTCGCTTGTTACTTTGGTGTCCAATAATATTACTAGAAATGAGAGCCTTGGATAACAAATGTTACGCACATTTACATTCTAATTTCTCGTATATGGTGAGTGTAAATATTCGAAGAATTTGTTTCTCAAAGCCTGGTTATCCAGTGTACATGTTTCAGAAATAATAACAAGTTAAAATATGCTCATAAAACGGTGTCCAAAATGTAGCAAGCGTTCTCAAGTCCATATCTTGTTTTTCTTTCAATTTGGACCAATCATATTTACTGCCCTTGCATACGCCAATCCCATTACTGAGTTACGTCACCATATACTTTACGGTCAGCTATGCGCAGAAGAGGAAAGCCTGCATTGTTGTCGGTGTCCAAGAAAGTAACGCTTGTTACTGGTAACGAGCAATGCACACGGATGTTACATCGTGTCCAAGAACTTGCCACCAAACACAGGATTTTGATGCCACACACCATTCTTATTTAATTGTATTTGAAGGTATTCATAATATATGCAATGCACACAGTTCTATTTAAGCTACTGGTATAATCTATTCTGTTTTAAAATGGGATGTTATGTGTTTTATGGACACGATACATATGTAACATGCGTTACTTGGCGTCCCTTGTAACATGCGTTACTTTTCTATCAACTGGAGGGTTTTATCATGTAATTGATGTAATTACTGAAATATCTTGGTTTTACATTACTTTATCTAATTATTCTCTGTAAATGTAAATGTAAGACAAAGCAATGCGGAAAGACCATTTTATTTAATAGAATATTTTGATTTTTGCAATCATGACAAGTAATGATTTACATCATAAATGGTATGGCTACAAAATAGTAATTTTTTTAGTTTCCTGACTGCAGAAAACATCATTTTCAGTTTCCTTGAATATTCTAAAGGTTGAAAAACATTTTCAATTCAGCATTTAGGTTGTTTTAAAACTAATTTAAATAAAACAGGTATGCATTGGACACTACGTAACAAGCGTTACTTTTTCGACATGACACATTAAATTAAGTTTAAACAAATTAAATGGATGTGAACTATCTTTTTTCATTTTGAATATGAAAGAAAAATGTTCTATTGTGAACAAAAAGCTTGAAAATCATAACATATCTTTACTTTAAAAAATGGTATGAATGTCCCATATTATACATCAGTACTGTAGAATGACCCTACAACATGTGAACAATGAAGATTTTTTCTGTTTTTATATTTGTATATATACATGTCAGCATAACACTATTTCAAAAGGTTACGTCCAGAATTATAAGGCTTGAGGAAACTAAGCCATTACATGTATATTTTAGTCTACCTCACAGTGTCCTCGGGTACGCATCAAGAAGATATGAACAAATTGGCTGTTTGGGAAGTAAAGTGGATGATGAAGTTCCATCCTGATAAATGTCAAGTGCTTGGCATTACAAATAAGAAAACGCCGATAATGAAGAATTATAACCTTCATGACCACACTCTCGAACATGTATCATTAGCAAAATATCTTGGCGTAACAATTTCATCAAACTTGAAGTGGGAAAGCCATATCGGCTGTTTAAAAAAAAAATGACCCCATTTCTTTTATCATTGACCATTCTAATATGTGATGATTTAAATTAAATCTTTTTGTATCAGAATATGTACTTTGGTACATAGAACCTTGCTGCAAAATTTCACGGCATTATCTGCTACCACTAAAAAATAGCGTCCAAAAATGTATAAAAAAAATGTCAGGAGTGTAAATTTCATGCATAATTTATGCATTTTTTTGTAATTTTGAAGACAGGACCGGATAGGTAAAATTACCATGTATCAAAAAAATAAAGGTCAATAAAACTGTTTGTGTTGTCTAAAAGTGAAATTATTTAGGTATGTAGCATACTTCTCAACAACTGACAATGGCTAATTGTCTCTTTAAGTATCATAGCTGAAACCAGAAGCATCAACATGTCTCTGTGAGCTTTTGCGTCAATCCTATGTTCAATAGAAGAACACCTGTGGAATATGTCAGGAGTGTAACATTTAAATTTACAAGGTCATAATTTTAACACAATCTTATTAATTATAATATTTTGTGTTTTAATTTAGTCAACAGTCCTGTCAAAGATCATGAGTGACAAGCATAATGATCTGATGACCGCCAGTTCTTTTGTGTGGCCAAAACATCTATGTCAGGAGTGTAACGCTTTTATCCAATTAAATACAAGCACTATTGAACTTACTTTTTAGTCAGATTTAGAAAATATGGTTGACTAAAACTGACCATCTGTGTCTTGCTCAGGTATTATACTGCAATTCTATTATATTTGTAGCATTCTATTTCCTTGTTATAATTTATTTAAGCCGCTGATTGAAAAATAATCTATATAATCATGACCACTTCAAAGAATTTTTCAAAAATTATTAAGACATTCTAGTTTTCACAAAGCAGAAATGAAGGATATAAATATTGGTAATTAAAATATTAAATGTTTTGTGAATAATTGTTTCATTCATTGGAAAATAGCTATGTATTTAACTATCAACATAAAATGTTACACTCCTGACACAAATCCTACTTTTTAGCTATTTCCATCATTTGGCATCCATCGTAGTAATTTTTTTAAAGTCATGTCCTCTGAATCCAATGGGCAGATTGGAACGAAAATTGGTGTGGATGTTCCTTTATATGGTATCTAGTTCAAAACTTTTGCTGTGATTTTGATTAGTCGACAAATATGGCTGTCAATACCGTCATTCTTGTCAATAGACCATAGGCTAGCTCTAAAATTACCAATCTCATGTCATATCATCAAAGTTAAAACAGACAGAGGAAAGTTAGGGTGAGTCCTTCCTTCTTCAGCATAAAAAACTACAAGTCTCCATTGAGTTGAATATTTGTTACACTCCTGACCTATTTTTGTACTTACCACCAAACAAAATATTAAAACAATGTGAATAAATAAAACAAATGTGAACTTTTCTGATGTAATAAGAAAGCAAGTGAGAAGTAAATAAATTTAGTAGAATGTATTTTTCAAGTATGTTACTGTCCTATGTTACTTGATACAGCTGCTTGCGTCAACTTTAGGTCTTAATATCAAGCAAATTAATATTTCTCTAATAGATAATTATTAAATTATATGCTGATGGCCTGTTTTTTTCATTGGACTCCAATTTCAACACCTATTTCTGTTGAAATATTCACTTTAGTTGATATATATACAAAAATATATCAGGAGTGTAACAAAATTAGGTAAAAATACATGCGTTTTTGATTTGTCATTTGTCAGTAACGCAAAAATGGATAAAGCAATTTCTATGAAATTTTCAGTGAATGAATTAGTATCGTGTATGTGTCTTCAAATGTACTTTTCATATCAGTGTGGACCTTTTTTTAAGAGAAACAGAAACTTTTGTAATGAGAAACCAAAAAATTACTTTCAAAAATGGTGAAAATACATTAAATTTTATCTCTAAATTAAAAATATTGGTTAAAAATGATCGAAAATTAATTTTTGAACTTGGTTGTATCAATAATTAATAATGTACAATAATTTTTAGAATTACTTCTGTTGTAATTTTGTTGAGAAATATTGTTAGTGTTACAAAAATATAGATCAAAAGCCATTAATAAAATGTTGCAATTTTTTTTTTCTTAATTTCTTTCACAAACCGATGATAAATTAGTAAACTTGGACTTATGTGGGTCCTTAAAATTCAATAGGACATCAATTTCCAATTACTTTAATTTTCGTCACCTGTCACACTTTGGGGTCATTTTTTTAAACAGCCCATATAGCAAACATCAGTCAAAAAGCAAATAAAACTATTGGATTCCTGAAAAGAAATCTGAATATATCCAACAGTAAAATCAAAGAAAAGGGTTACATCTCCCGTGTACGACCAACTGTGGAGTATGCTATCCCAGTCTGGGATCCATACCTGCAGGAGGACAAGTATGAAATAGAAATGGTACAGAGAAGATCAGTACGATTCGTTACAAACAGGTACCATACTAAAACATGCTGGGAAATCTTCAGTGGCAAACATTGGAGGAGAGAAGAACAAATGCAAGATTAACAATGTTGTATAAGATAAAAAAAAACCCAAAGAAGTCAACATCGAGGCATGTCACAAATTAATACCAACCAACAGGAAACTTAGAAATACAAACTGCTTCCAGTTACCATTATGCAATGCAACAACCAGGAAAGAATCCTTCTACCCGAGAACAATCCGGGATTGGAACACCTTACCCAACTCGGTGACCGCCACAAGTAGTCTCGATTCACAGGCACTTGTTTCTATCAATGGGGTATCGCCTATCAATGTATATATCTTTGTCTTGTTTGCGTTTTTAAAGAACATCATATCCCATAACCATTTCCGGTGAACGCATGCGTAATTAACGTAGGGTGAAACTCAATAATTGACCTACACAGCTACGTTCTGTTTGACCTCAATATTATTTGTAAACATGCCGGCACATTGTCGTTGTTTTGGTTGCAAAAGCCGACAGGAAAAAGGCTCCGGCCTAAAGTTTTTCAGAATACCTAAGGATGTCGATCTTCAACAAAAATGGATAACAGCAATAAAGAGGGAAAGGTGAATGCCCACAGAACATACAGTACACGGATTTGTTCCAAACATTTTATCTCAGGTAAGGTAAACAATAAAATTTCGTTACCCAATGCATAATGTAGATCACAGGAATCGGAAATTTTATCAATATGATAAGAAATGCGTCATATGGGTAGTGAAGTTTCACGAACGTAGTGAGTGAAACGAACAGGAATGCAACGTCGTTTTGGAGAAATCGGCTCTGGCTCTTTAAATCTCCGAAAAATTTATAAAAATTGTCAACACTCTAACCAAATAACATTTTCCTGCAATTATATGTCATTGTTCTCTTCTCTAATCCTGTCATTATCCAATTTTATCGTCTCAGTTGACAGTTCCACTTTACCGAGAAGCCATTGCGTGACGTCACATTGACTACGGAACAAACTCGATAAAACCAAAAAGTATATACTGTTTAAGACATCAAAAAATTAACATGTTCCAGTTTTGTGGCGTATTTATTTATTTTCATCAACTGAGGGGGTCAACGATAACTACAATTACCGTTAACTATTTGCAATGGTAAATTTTCGTAACAATAAAGGGAGAAAATGTGACGTCACGCAACGGCTTCTCGGTAAAGTGGAAAATGTTATTTGGTTAGAGTGTTGACAATTTTTATTAAATTTTCTGAGATTTAAAGAGCCAGAGCCGATTTCTCCAAAACGACGTTGCATTCCTGTTCGTTTCACTCACTACGTTCGCGAAACTTCACAACCCATATGACGCATTTCTCATCATATTGATAAAATTTCCGATTCCTGTGTGTAGATATATTGTACCCCCATTTAATGTCTCAAATAATGGATAAAGGAGTTGTTGATCAATTTGGGTCAATACATAACTTTTATAGGAGTTTTGGATTCATTATGATAATGATTATTGACCAGAATAATGAAACTAAACAAAAAGTGAAAAACTGCTTAAAAAAACCGAGATGCAGGACCGATACATAACCTATGTATCATTGTTCTACAACTTGACACAGATTCAAACACCAAAACAAACATATTCCCTAGTTTGCAGATAGGGTAGGCAACGTTCGTGGTCGAGAATGGCGATATTGTCTGGTTCAGTTCTTTCCCCCCTAACAGGCACTTGTTTCATAAATATATATATTTGTTTACTATCTACAAATATAAATATGTACATTGAATAATGTCTATAGGAGGGATAGACCTCAAGATGGAAATGGAGCTTTTCAAATCAAACTAGAATACAACTGCAGTGTGGGACCACAGGGGCCAGACGAGTTTTTTTAATGCACCTATATACCTATAGGTACATGAAAAAACTCATCTGGCCCCTGTGCTTGGGACCCCCATACAAAAGACCAGCCATGATGAACGCCTTACAGTGGCCTACTAATGCAATGATTAAATTGTGTTGCTGAACTCTCTTTTAACCAATGTAATAACTAATCATATTTAATCATTGAAACCGCTAATTATGTGATTAGGAATTAATCATGTAATTATGGCTAATCATATGATTAGCTTAATCACAAGTTCAACAACGGACCCCAGCAACACAAATTAGAATAAAAGAACCGCCTCGCGCATGAATGCGCGATGTATCCCCCCGCACTTGCATAATATTTAGTTTTATATATTTATAGAAAGCAGCCTTGCAGTCTTAATGTATAACATACTTTAACTTACAAGCCACATGCAAGATTATTCAAATCTATCCATGTTTACTAAAGTTATCACATAAACAAGACACAATTTTCAAAATTTGTGATTTTTCAACCAAAAACTAACATTTTCTCCCAAAACACTTGCTTCCAATATTTCCATGTTAGAACCAATCCAAGATAATGATAATTACAAGCTACTTGCAAAATATTATTAAAATCTATCCATGTTTAATATAGTTGTTGCGTAAACAAGACACAATTTTCAAAATTGGTGAGTTTTCAACCAAAAACTAAGATTTTCCTCCAAAACCCTTGCTTCAAATATTTCCATATTAGAACCCATCCACAATAATGATAATTACAAGCCACATGCAAAACATTATTCAAATCTATCCATGTCTACTCAAGTTATCGTATAAACAAGAAAGTGTGACGGATGGACAGACAGACGGCCGCTATTACTATATCCCTTCACCGCTATTGCGGCGGGATAAAAAGTACAGCGTAGGGAGGCTCGCTACGTACAAAATAATTATGATTACACCAGCAGTACAACGGCTATGATGAACGCCTTACAGTGGCCTACTAAACCAGACTAGTTTTATTTTATAAAATAGTTCACTGCCTGGTAGCCATTCCATCAGATATACTAGTACCAACTGACAGTAGAACAAGACAAAATCACCTACAAACTTTTAGACAAATTCAAACAACAAAGGATACATCAGGGACCGACCATTCAACTTACAGGGGGGTTATGGGTTTTTTTTTCGTTCAGAAATTATTTTTTGGACAACATCAGAGTTATAATTTTTTTTTTGTCGGGCGACATTTTTTTGCAGAATTTAATATTACATTATATGACAAAAACTGTGAATCAGATTTTTTTTTCCTCAATCAAAATCAGAATATTTTTTTCAGCAACATTGTGAATCAGAATATTTTGTTTGAGAAAAACCATAACTACCCCCTTCAAGTTAAATTGTCCCCTAAATGGTCATTTTTTCCCAATACATGTACCATCATTCAATGGAATATGCTTACACAAACAGTTATTGCATCTACATCAGCCGACTGCTTCAGAGAACAGCTGACACCAGTTGTTCTCTCTCAACTCAATTGAACCACACAGTTATGACAAAATGTAAATAAGTTGTTGTCCCCCCCACGCTTTGTCGAAGGGGACTATAGAAATGGGTGTCGTCCGTCTGTTCGTCCGTGTGCTTGGTTTCCAGATGATAACTTGTGAATGAAAAGTCAGATTGAAGCTAGGTATGGTATGTAAGTGTATCTTATGAAGAACTAGGTCAAGTTCGATGACAATTTTTGACTATTTTTACTAGAGTTATGCCCCTTTTTATACCTCAAAATTGCTAAATATTTGGTTTCCAGGTGATAACTTGGGAACAAATAATCAGATTGGAACTAGGTTTGGTATGTAAGTGTATCTAATGAATAATTTCCACCTGTATATCTACATGTACATTTGTATATTGATATGTAATAAAATAATTAAGAGTAATGTATTTTGCAGGTCAACCATCTAGGAATCCAAGTGACCCAGATTATGTGCCTTCCATCTTCAGTTACACTCCCCTCAGAAAGAAAGATGAAAACATTCTTCAGGCTAAAGTAGAAAGACATCAAAGAATAGTTGAAAGGGAGCAAAAAAAGGACAGGTCAACAGCAGCACAGGCCCTTCTAAAATTGTTTGAAGAAGATGAAAATACTGTTCCTGGTACTGAAACTCAAACTGATAAAATTTATTCTAATGATGCTTGTACACAAACTGATATAACATTACCTTTGCTAAACAGCATAATTGAAACAAATAATTATTTTAAAATTTGCCATGATGCAAATGTTGTGGAGAAAAAGAATATAATATGTGAATTTAACTTGAAAATTAAGGAACTGCAAGAAATAAAGGACAAGTGTACTACACTAGAAAACAAAATCAAACAACTTTCAGTGGAAAATGACATTCTCCATGAAACATTTAGACAGAAAATTATTTCTTTTAACAACCTGGATGGAAATGACAAAAAAATTAAGTTTTATACAGGTTTACCAAATTGTGAAACATTTAAATTTATTTACGAGGAGGCCAAAGTGCATGCAAAGCGGAAGAAATCAAAACTTGACCCGATGGATGAAATGCTTTTGACTTTACTTAAAATAAGACATAATTTAGCTCATCGTTTTGGGGTTAGTATTTCTTACGTTACAAAATCATTTCATCGTTGGCTAAATGCTCTATATAAATGTCTTGGTGGACTTGTTATGTGGCCAGAAACCGATGTAATGGAACTACCAGAAGTTTTTCAAAATGAACAATTTAGAAAAGTGCGTTGCATCATTGATTGTACAGAGATATTTATTGAAAGACCTTCAGTTTTGAAAGCTAGATCGCAAACTTATTCAAATTACAAGCGTCATAACACGGTAACATTTCTAGTTGGAATCAGTCCATCGGGTGCAGTAATATTTTTATCAAAGTGTTGGGGAGGCCGTGTAAGCGATAACCAAATTACATTAGAGTCAGGTTTCTTGGACGAACTTCTGCCAGGTGACATTATTTTAGCAGACCGTGGATTCACTATGAATGAGGAAGTTTTGTTTAAAGGAGCAAAATTAGTTGTTCCATCCTTCACCAAAGGAAAATCCCAGTTATCTGCGAAAGAGGCTGAAGAGTCAAGATTTATGTCCAGAGCAAGGATTCATGTTGAAAGAGTAATTGGGCGTTTAAAGGACTTTAAAATTATACAAGGTACCACGCCTTTAACGATTGTAAAAAGAGTAGACGATGATGATACGACTTGTGACAAAATAGTGCGAGTTATATCTGGAATTGTGAATTTGAATGACCAATTGCTTTAATGAAATATTAATACAAAACAAATTTAAATACTGTGTTGATCAAAATTAGTTCCAGTGTAATAACTGTAAGAAATGTTAACAACAGACACAAAGTCATGGCAAAAGCTCAACCTGACTTTAATTGATTTTTGATTTTTGGTGTTTTAGCGCCACTTTCAGCAATATTTCAGCTATATCGTGGTGGAAGAAGCCAGAGTACCCGGAGAGAACCACCGACCATGAACATGCAACTGGTAAACTTTATCACTTGCGGTTGCGAGTCGAGTGCACCATTTTTGTAATTTACACAGCCGGGTGCGAACCCACGCTGTATTGGTGATAGGCTTGTATGATCAACCTGACTTTATTCATAGGAGACAAGCTTAAGGAACATGTTTTCTGAGGCTTGGATGATATGGGAATCAGCTTGTCTGTCTGCATGTCTTAATTGTCAGTGCAACTCCTCCTCAATCTAATTAAAATTCGACCTCGCATCGCTCCCAGGTGACACCTCAGAAAACAGGAGGGATGTGAGATCGAATTTTAGCAGTTTATCTCAATAACAATTGGTAATTGAATAAAGATTTTTCATGTTCACAACATAATTTGAGCACAATCACATGAATCATACATGTATGGTGTAATATAAGGCCACATTCAAGCTAATATATAGATTATCTTGTCATTTAAAATTTATATTACAAAATATATGAAGCTGATTGTAGGATTCTGTTATTAAATGGAAATTTCACATGTAATGAACATAACAAAATATCTGATGAATTTGAGATTAAAAGAAAGTGTCATTTTTTTTCTCATCTGGCAATTTAAGATGAAACTGAAAATTTTCAAAATCATGAGTCAGGAAATTAGAATCTACAAATTATCTTTTTGTGGCCTAAGCAAAAAAGGCTTGGGTCTGAGTAATAATTTTATTTCTGACATGTAACAGTATACATGTAAATGTATAAACTAACAAGTAAGTTTAGGAAATTATTTTTCTATTGACTCCTTTTTCGTTTCCTTTGCCACCATGTCTGCAATTCAAACACACCCACTTGCCTTGTGGTATAGATTTCAACCCCACACAGCTTATGTGAAACCATTCCTTACTACATTTTTCATTGTCACAAGCAATCATGTCATCATAATCTTCCCCTCTTCCACAAATGCAAAATGAATGATTTTTGTCTTTGGATTCTAGTTCTGTTCTTATGTGTTGTGTTAATAATTCTGGTAGAATGATGTTCTGGAAATAGGATTTCAGTTTTATTTTCATGTTTTCAAAGTAATTGGAATCTGCTTCAATTCTTTCAATATGAATGCCAGGTGGTGTCCAGCAAACAAAATCACAAAAACTAGTTTTGGTCAAAGCTAATTGCCCTTGTACTTGTGTATAATATTGTCCATGTTTTAACACTGGCATACATGTTTCATGAGTTGAGTGGCTTTGTAGATAAAATGAGGAATCTTTTATCTCACATGGGTGAATGTTACTGAAAGAATATGGACATTTTACTGCAACTAAACCATTAGTACAACAATCACAAGATACAAAACCATCTGGAGAAGCTCCAAGATAAGGAAATTCTGTACTAATAACAAGTCATGATTGTCTGTACACAAAATTGGTGTGGGTTTTATTCATTACATTCAAATAATCTTGAATTGCATCACTTTCATGTGAAACACCCCATTTCATTGCAGCTGATGTTGTTACTGGTGTATAGTGTAATATTTTCTTTACTAGCGATATATTACTGATACCGTCGGAGTTCGTATGGCATATTTCATGGAAATTTGATGCTGTAAGATGACCTTTTCGATACTCGAACCACAAAGAACATTTACTTTGCCTTCTTGTTAAAACTTCAACTTCATCCACTTGATCTTGACTACATGTCAGACTTGTAAAGACTTCAAGACATTTACTAGTGAGATGTTCTCTTGATAACAAGTGATTGTCAATGCTGTAAAGTCTACTGAGGTGAGGTGGGAGAGATGGCCTTGACAACAGAGGCTGAGGTTTTGGATCAGTTATACTAAAAGTAACTGCTTTTGGTTGACAAAGTTTAAGCTTCTCTAGAAAGTTGTTACTAAGAGCAAACACAACTGGCTGATTGTTTGGATTAGGTGGAGCAGGATTTTGTACTTCATTGTCCCTTCTCTTTGGTTTGCTGAATGATATTTCTTTCAGTTTTGCTGGTTTAGCCTGCACAAATATTATATTCCAACTTGTAAGAACACAAAACATATATTATGCCGTCTGTGATCATTTAGGGGATATATCAATTTTCCACTGTCCGTCTATCAACATTATTAAATGATAAGGAATTTTGTTTTTTTCTGACTGGCCTAAACAGCATTTTCACAACTCTACCTCAGAGTGAGTACACCTCACGTGAGGTATATTTGGGCTTGCCCACCGGCCAAGATGTCAAGTTGTGTCGATTAATCACATTGCAGTTTACTCATTCATAAAATTTCAAAATTATAAAAAAAAAAAAAAAAAAATTAAAGTTCAAATATTTCAAAAATTTCAAAATGTTCATGGAATTTAAAAAAATTGCATAATATTTAAACATTTTCAATAAATTTCTAAATGATAAAATTTTCAAACAGTTTTAAAAATTTCAAAATTTTATTATTTAGATAATAATATTGAAATATAAAACAATTATTAAGTTTGAAAAAAAATCCTTATTATTTAATCAAGCAGTCATTGACTTTTAATTTCAGTCTACTCATGACTATTTGGACCTGGTCAATGATTGATTGACCTCGTCCGTTGGCCTCGGTCAATCAATCAATGATCAGGTCCGTATAGTCATGAGTAGACCTCATTAAAAGTCAATAATTGTATATGAGTACATGGTTTGTCTTGCATACATGTACTTTTTCTACAATTTTAGAGTAAGATCAATTTATAGGATTTTTAAATGGAACATAATTATGCTAAGTGTCACTGTGTGCAAAGTACCAGAAAATATATTATAATTAATTATTGCATACTGTACACATGCATAGGTAAACTTCTATATTTGTTTCAGTTAACTATTGAGCATCATAATTTTAGTCATAATGGCGTAGTCATTTCAGAGTAGATTTTTTGTTCAATTTTCTATTTTAAGTAACTTATTGGTGATAATTTTTTTCTGGTAGCTGAGGTAGTCTGGATACTTTCTGATAATGCATGCATGTAGATCTATGACACATTCTAGTTACATCTACATACATGTAGACCTAAACAAATTTTGTTAGCCACAGACTGTAGGGCTACAGCTAACTTTGCACACTGGGGGAAGGGATGATACTATCTTTCTTATCAATACCTTTTTTGTATGGTTCTGGTTCCATCCACATGGTACAGAGGTGCAAGCCACTTTGTTGAATCCCAAAACCTTGCAAAGCTTCAACTTTAAATAGGATAGTCGCTATGTGTGAGCAAACTTCTCCAAGCCTATAAAAGTAATTAACCATTCATAATAATTAAATATATAATAAATAGGAATTGTTATTGCTATATTGTTACAATAATAAAGACTTAAAAGTGTGGGATGTAGCCCATTGTTTGAGATTGTGTAATATATTAATAATGTTTTGGATTGTTGTCTCATTGACACTTCTAAATGATTTCTTCCGCCTCTTTTGTTTTACAATATAGTAATGTGTGAAATTTAATTGATGGGGTGACATTGTAAGTACAATGTAGTTTCACTTTTTTAATTGTCCCTATTCACATGTGCAATATCAGATTTCTTCTGAGGATTTTGAAATAGGGTCCTGGTTAGTGGTGAACTCAAAATTTTAGAATAGCATAATATTTTCAAAATCATAGCATCACATCATTGCATGGTCTACATGTATTAAATGTTAACCCTAACTGGATAACCGTAGCAGGCAAATGTCTTGGCGGATGGTACCAATTTAGAAGATTCAGCACAAATGAAAAATTTATTTTTTTCTGCATATATGTGTATATACAAATGTTATTTTGTATTTCATTTTTAAGTTTGATGCACAGTTTAAGTTATTGCACTCAAATGAGTAAATAATTTACTATGTACTGTAGACCAGGTAAGAAGTGATTGTAGAAATAGTACTAAAAACGACTTTTATGCAGTAGGTGGGATCCCTAAAGTAAATTATAAAAACGTTGGGACCTCTAAACTGGAAAGAAATGAAGGTCATTCATTATGTGTACTGTAGAGCCCCCATTTTGCTCCTTAACACATGTGGTTTGCTTATCTCACTTTTTTATTAGTTGACAAACAACATACCCTGCCATACAAGTGCAGTTGGCACATACAATTGTTGCGTCCTTGTCATCAAGTGCTACCCATGCTCCATGGTGGGGTCCCAGTTGTAGCTTGTGATCTCATCACTCTTCCTTTGATAATGCAGCAGTCATTAATCTTTGTGAAGTAGCAGGTCTGTACCCAACCACTGTAGTACTGATTGTAAGCTTCTAGTGACTTGTAACATTTCAAATTTTCCCTTGTATAAGGTCCCGGTGTGTCTATGAGATAAACATAAATCTGCCCAAATTGTAAGTCTGGCCATTGTGTACTATCATCTATCCAGTCGTCTGAATCAATGAATGGGTCAAATTTATCTAAGTTTTCTACCCCAAGTTGTAACAGTTTATCGTCGTAGCGACGCTTTGCCTCCTTTGACAGTTGTTTGTAGTATTCACTCATTACTTCCAGTTAAAATCACCGCTCTTACGCTTTGTTTACATGGCTGCCATAAATAATGTGTGTGTGTATACCTGAATCATACATTCCAGGTGTTTGGTCACCGGTGAACTGTCGTCAAGGATGGCAGTTGTACAACGTACGTCTTGACAGTTCGAATTCTGGTGGGTGACTGCCGTCTAAATATATCTGTCTCGTCACTCCCGGGTTGAGGTGTTCCGAATTGTAAACTATAATCATTACATTCCTCCCTCTTTCAAATAATTGATTATGTATACATTTTACATAATTGTTTTCATTAAAATGTCCACATATTCTTCAATAAAAATCTGCGTCACCATTATTTATAATACCGTATATACACAGATAAACATTAAACACACAAACATTGATAAAACAAATGTACAAAAATAAAGCAGAACTTTTACGGTATAAGTTCATAATTTAAGAAGCAAGCACAAACAAGTATGAAACAGTACAGATAGAATACAAACATATGAATAAAAACATATATATACATATATCGAACAATGTGTATTCTATTCCACAAAATCATGGAGTTAGGCTGATCTTCTTCTCACTCGCCTTTGCCATCGAGAGTGAAGCAAAGATGGTGTAGCTTCTTCTGTACTGTCATCGTTTACCCTATACAAAAATGTTACGTTCAAATTAGCAGTGTTGTCATTATGTGATTTGTTTAAATCCTCGATGATATTACTATCAAAAGTGTTGAATTTGTCGTCAACAGCCCCTCGAGACACCAGAAGATCTGGCGCACTCGCGGAACCTTGACCATTGTCTGTTTGTGGCATCAGAAAATATGATGCACTCGCGTTATCTTGAACAATGCCTATATGATACATCAGAGGATCTGACGCATTCATAGCAGTATCGTCTTCCTCAAATAGTTAAATCAAATTCTCCAATCGCAACATTTTTATTCATCAGCTCATTCCGATGATGCTTTAACCATATAGGACTTAGTGCTCTGTCTTTGCAAAGCTCTAATCTGTCATGGTGTATCCATGACTCAGATTTTCTGTCTTTTATCTGATAAAGCATTGGTGGATTAACTGTCGATATGAGATAAGGAGGACCTTTCCAAAGTGACTGAAGCTTTTTTGATTTTGTTATTCGTCCTTGCAACTTGTTGAAAAAGCGAAATGTTAATAGCAGACATTTGAGCTGCTGTATCTATAACTCCAAGAATCTTTCTGTTGCTAACAAGCATTTTTATATACCAAGGTTTTGTATCTATCTTGTCTACACTCATGTGGTATAGGTGGACCTGAGCTCTTGATTCTTCACGAACAATAGGAGGTGGTCAACCGGTATGAACCGGATGGACTGAATGGCGGCCTACGTCTTCAGTCCCTGAAAGTTTAAATTAACACTCTCTGGGTCTGGGGTTGGAGACCATGGCCTTGATCCAAACCGTTGTGGTGATCTTGATCTTCTTGGTTTAGTACAACTAGAACTGAAGTGCCCTTCTTCGTCACAGTTGTAACATCTGTCATCTCTAACATGACTCCTTTAACTATTTTGTCTTTGTATTATTTCTTGTTAAAATATCCAATATCTGCTTGACATTTGTTTTTGTTTCTTTTAGGTCTTCCTCCGTCTTCTGTAACCTGGCTTCAAACGTACTCATGGTTGGATCTGTATCCTTCCTATAAACCATCCTCAAACTTGCTGATGCTTGAAAGTCATCATCAAGATCACAATCCTCCATCTCTGTCTCTTGGAAGGTCACTCTCTTCACATCTATCTTCTTAATTCCGAAAATCACTCTCTGATTAGTCATAGCAGACTTCACAAGCTGTACAGCTCTGTCTAGGTTTTCTGGGTCCTTGTCCATGGCGGCCAATGCTGCCCACTTATCTTGACATCCCATCAGGAAGGCATCACTATGCACTATCTGTATGAATTCATCCGATGTCCCTGGAAACCCATCAGTTGCTAGATCTTGTACGAGTTCTGCGTATTTTTCAAGTGATTCTTCAGGAAACTGCCGCAGTTCTTGTAACTGACGACGTATTACGTTTGGCAAATATCTTTGCATCCAAACCTCTCCTCCATTTTCTTACATATAAGTATATAATTATCTTGCACAGACTTTGGTCTTATTGTAAAATATTTTAATGCACGATCTCTAAGACATTCGATAAGTTTATCTAACAGATCTTGGTCAGACCATTCATATTTATTTGCAATATGGCAGAATTGTAGGAAATAAGGACGTCAGTCTTCCTTTCCAGTAAAGGTTCCCATCTTAGGAGGTGTTGGACCACTTTTTTGTCCATTTCCCGATGAATTGTTGACTGTTTTATCTTCCAATGTGATTTTTGGTTGGTCCATGCAAAGAATTGTTTGTAAGAATGCTTTATCACCAAGTCTTGATGTTGATGTGTCTTCTAACACTTTAATTTTAACCTCACGTTCATCAATCTGTTTGAGTAATTCTTCTTCTTTCTCATTTGTGTCTTTTAATAACCTCTGTATTTCTTGTCTGTGTTTTCTCTCAGTTGCTTCTTGTAATATTTCAAATTCATGTATCTGGTTCTTAATCTTGACCTTGAAATCAACACTAATTTCACGCAGTTTGTGCTCAAACTCGGCTTGCATTAAATTATTCTGTTTCTGTAATATACAGAATTCTGCCTTTAACTCTGCGTTATATCTTTCTAATTTCTTTATCCTTTCTTGTCACTTTGCCTTTCTCAGCTACATATTCATACCCCTCTTGTTCTATTGTGACTTTTCCTTTTTGTACGAGGGGATCCCACATGGTGTTTGGTATTTCAGACATCAATTTCAAGTCTTCAAGTGTTAATGGAAATCCTTTCTCTTCTCTTTTCTTGATAATCATCTGTGCTCTTTTATCACTGATTCCTGTAATTCCCTTCAATTCATCTAAGGATGCATTATTGATATTAATTGGTGTTGTCATTCTGAATTATATTGATTTTGATTTTTGACCAAAAAAAACAAACAGCAACACCTCTATATGACAACAATCAACAGCTATAAAACAAGCAAAAATTATAGACAGTGACAATTTTGTACAATTGTCACTCAAAAAGGAATGTGAGAAAAAATATATCAATCAGTTCATACAATCAAAAAAAAAATGTTGCTCACAAAAAGAATTCCTGACACAGCTGTGACATCAGAAGATCTGTCGTACACAACTATGACAAAAATATGTGAGAAAAATTCTGACAAAAACAAATAAAGGTACAATTGTAATTGCAAAATTTCACAAATTGACAAAAATATCCTACTTCAGGTTATGCACTATGCCATACAATATACATGATATACTACACTTTCAATTAAAACAAGTAATGACAAGTGCTCACACAATATCAGTAAATCTGTGAATACAATAACAAGTTTGTGAAAAATATCCCAAATCTTGTCAAAAAATAACAAATCAAAATACAAATAAATAATATTCCAACCACAGCAATGACATCAGAAGATCTGACGCACAGAGCTGCAGAAAGTACAGGGGGGGGGGGGTTATATATAAAAAGGGGGGTTTGGGTCAATAAAGAAAAAATCCAGAAATAATGGCAATCTGGAAAATAAATATACTAAATATGACCCGACATAGATCAACAACGCCATTAAATGCAACAACGCCCCATATATCTTCGCGGGAAGAAAGGTAAACAAAATTCTTTCCCGATTTTTTTTTTTGAAAATTGGCGCGAACATCTGTCAATCAAAATCAGTTTCAAATTCTGGAAAATGAGTAGGATCGTGCCGACTTCTGACACCACTGTAATAAATAATGTGTGTGAGTTTACCTGAATCATACATTCCAGGTCTTTGGTCACCGGTGAACTGTCGTCAAGGATGGCAGTTGTACAACAGTTCGAATTCTGGTGGGTGACTAACGTCTAAATATATCTGTCTCGTCACTTCCGGAATCCCGGGTTGAGGTGTTCCGAATTGTAAACTATAATCATTACAGTACTTATACAATGACACGGTTTCTTTAGTATTGGTTTTCTTTTACTTGACATAAGTTCAGAAAATTTAGTAATATTATGTCTATGTGTGAAATAATTTGACAGTGACTGCTTACGTTTTTGGTTAAAATAAACTAATTCTTATACAATTAATGTATATTGTTTTCGTGTTTTTTGACTGGACAATAGCACAATCACCTGTTTGATTTTGAATTGTTCAATACTCGACGAACTGTTCGTACCAGAACTATTTTTTTGTGAAATCCGTGTTTACAAAAATTATGGCCGACATATACACTGACCGAAACTTCTATAGGGAACGATACAATCTAATTCAAATTAGCTCTACGCACTTGCTCCCCCCTTTTGTTTTTGGTAGCTGTGTGGTAGATCTAACAACATCACGTTAAGAGTCGCGTCAGGGGTCAACATGAATGCATTAAAACTGACCAATCAACGATACTTCTACACATCATGAAGAAAAGACCGACAACTCTGGGTAGCAATTTACAAGCACGTGCATTTTCGAACGCATCCGATTGACTAAATAAAATGTCTGCGCCAATGTTTGTCGCTTGAAGAAATGAAATAACAAAAACCTGTCATTAGCGACCTCTGATACGCTAAAAAAGAAGT
Source organism: Gigantidas platifrons (assembly GCA_002080005.1). NCBI lineage: Eukaryota > Metazoa > Mollusca > Bivalvia > Mytilida > Modiolidae > Gigantidas > Gigantidas platifrons. The sequence continues at coordinate 797,955 of MJUT01055619.1, forward strand.
ATATAAGAAACAATAGTTGTGTGATATGTGGCCTTTCCAGTTTCCCGGTTGTTGACTGATTTTGTCTGTTTATTGATTTATGAGTTTTGAATTTCCCTTCGGAAGATTGCTCTGTGTTCGCTAATTTTCTTATTACCCTTATTCATACAAACAAAAATTACACCCGAAATAAACAAAATGATGTAAAACTTTCCAATACAAATCAATGTAAGTAGACGATTTCCTATGCCTATGGTTACTAATGCAGTGATGGATGCTGATTCAGATAGTGTCTAATATTGCCATATCTGCAAGACATATCGTGAATGAGTAGTGCCAAAAATCGTGGACAGCATAGATATTTTGGCCAGCCGCCAGTCATCTGCAAAGTGTGATAATTGCCTCGTTTCATGAATGTATATATAATTTATTGATATTAAAGTCAGAACCGTATGTTACTGAGCAAGACTTATAGTTAAAGTATTTTAATATATTGTATAGACTATATCGTCAATTGAATGAAAATCATAATATGCAGTTTAGTTGGATATTGTTTCTAAATACTGCTGCCCAAGCGAAGCCCGTTTTTAATTTCCATTTCATATATCAACAATAGGTCCCAACATCATAAAGGCTCTGTTGATTACATAACCTACTGTCTGTACTGTATATGCATATTGCAACGTTATTAAACGTATCTCCTACGATTGGCCTCAAATCTGACTAAAACCTGACGATCCTAGTTTGAAACCTTACATTAGAGAATACGTCTATTAAGTTATGTCTTATCCAATTGTTTATTGACCAATGAAATAGGCTTCAAGTCAAAAGATTGTAATCTAGCTAAAAATATATAATCTGTAAAACAGAATTACAAAATAAAAACAAATATGAGTTTCTTTTATTTGTTATGTCTAAATTTTAATTTACCGTAACCAATAGAAATTATGCATTGTTAATCCTTAGATGTGAATTGAAGCAGAATATTCATGATATGATGCTATAAAAATCAAAGCGAAAGTTAATAAATCGACACACTAGGTATTATCAGGGGGATCGTTTAGTGACAGGAAAACAAAATAATTTAAAAATCAATCGGGTCGGACACATTATTTGCTTCGACTATAAAATTGGTGGATCCAATGTGCTTAGCAGATGATCAACACATTTTAATGGACGTTTAGAATAAGCTACTATGTATTCATGACGTCGTACGTTGATTACTGCAAATTACTAATATTTAAAATAAACCTAAGTTACGACGATCTGACCGTTTTCAATATGTTAGGAAATTTAACTTATATTTTTTATAGTTTTTGTCACGAAAACTGTTCGCCTTGAATAAACGACTGCAGTAAATGTAATCTGTTTAAATATACAGTAGCAGTGATGGAGGCGATGCTGACATTGTCCCACTGAAAATAAAGATACATAAACATTTTCCATAAAAAGTGGGAGACTCTGCGTTCCCAAATCTATGTTACAGCACAGTATAGTAAACTTACGAGCTTAAGTCCTTTGAACAATATTCATCCATAAATATACTGATGTTAAGGAAGCCAAAAAACAAAAAACAAAAAAACAAACAAAACAACAAACAAACAAAACAAAACAAACAAAAACAAAAAAACATCGCAGTGCTGAGAGTCATTTGTAAACTGTTCCAGACCTCGCCACTTATATGATTAAAATCGAATTCACAATTAGCGTTTCCAACGATAGCATATGTGTAATTTAAACTACTACACATTCCCTTCTATGGTGGCTGCTCGGTGTATTGGTATATTGGTGTATAGTTTTTTTGCATTGTATATCATATCCAATGACATCTGATGGGCCCGGGTAGCTCAATGAGTTAGATAGTTGGATTAACTAACAACTCATACAAGCCTACCACCAATACGGCTTGGATTTGCGCCAGCCTTTGCAAATTACAAAAAGGTGTACTCGACTCGCAGCCACAACTATTAGAGATTGCCAGTTGCTTGCCAATGGTCTGTGATTTTCTCCGGGTACTACGGCTTTTTCCACCACTACAACTGGTTGCCATGATATAGCTGAAATATTGCTGAATGTGGCGTTAAACACCAGAAACCAATCAACCAATGACATCTGTCGCTGAGGTTCCTATATTGTGCAATTTGTGATTTAACAGTAGATTGGTTCATGCTGAAATCTTTAGTTGTAATACGGTCCAAATAAAAAAATAAGTATTACTTACAGATAGGCATGAGACACACGTAGAGGGAGAATCGGGTTATTGAAATAGGGTTAGGCTACTCTGCTACCTGTTTCAACATCGCCAACAGAAAAATCGATAGGCATACAGGATGAAACAAGAATACAATTCGTTTTTAGAACTGGACGTATACGAGTGCTCTATAATTGGAGAATGTCACAATACTTAATGGAGCAGGACCTATCTACCCTTCCGGAGCACCTGAGTTCACTCCCGGTTTTTAGTGGGGTTCGTGTTACTTGATCTTTAGTTTTATATGTATGTTTTGTAGATCGCTGTTTGTCCTTTTGTACTTTTTCTTTTGGCCATTGTGTTTTCTGTTCTTCGATATACGGTTTCTGATTACCCCTCTGGTATCTTCAAACTCTTATTATATCAAAAAGAGAACATTCAACAGCCCATTAGTAGCAACAGCTTGTTAGAAATGATTGCTGGTGTTCCAAGCGAACTTTTCTAACCACACTGATTGCATCATACGCCCCTACCACTGGCAGTCATAACATCAGTGTCACACTATTACCTACCGGTACATGATTTATTGCTTACAAAATTACTAGAAGAATAATCAGAGTCCGTACATCGAAGAAGGACAGAACACACAACGGTCAAATGAAAAAGGACAAACAACGATCTACAAAACTCTACACAGAAAACTAAAGAAAGAACAACACCAACCCCACTAAAATATCTTTTAATATTGTGTTAATCCGGAGAAGGCTATCACAGAAACATATCAAGCTCACTTAAATAACCCGGTGAAGGTTATCACAGAGACACATCAAGCTCACTTAAATAACCCGGTGAAGGCTATCACAGAAACACATTAAGCTCACTTAAATAACCCGGTGAAGGTTATCAAAGATACACATCAACTCACTTAAATAACCCGGTGAAGATTATCACAGAGACACACCAAGCTCACTTAAATAACCCAGTGAAGGTTATCACAGAGACACATCAAGCTCACTTAGATAACCCGGTGAAGGCTATCACAGAAACACATCACGCTCACTTAAATAACCCGGTGAAGGCTATCACAGAAACACATCACGCTCACTTAAATAACCCGGTGAAGGCTATCGCAGAAACAGATCATGCTCACTTAAATAACCCGGTGAAGGTTATCAAAGAAACACATCAACTTACTAAATAACCCGGTGAAGATTATCACAGAGACACATCAACCTCACTTAAATAACCCGGTGAAGGTTATCACAGAAACATATCAAGCTCACCTAAATAACCCGATGAAGGTTATCACAGAAACACATCGAGCTCACTTAAATAACCCGGTGAATGTTATCACAGAAACAGATCATGCTCACTTAAATAACCCGGTGAAGGCTATCACAGAAACACATCAAGCTCACTTCAATAGGGATCTACCAATAGTTATACAGTCAATACACGAATGCAGCATGAAATGAAATACACATCTAGTGAATTAATATAAGTCGCCTGAATATGTTTTATGTATGAAGAGTTTTAAGATACCAAAGAGGTAATCATAATCCGTATATCGACGAAGAACAGACAACATAGTCATTAGACAATTTTCACGGTTACTTTCCACATAATAAATCAAATATGTTGCACATCAGACAGTAATTGTTACTGGAGAGAGTTGGAAATTATATTTTTACAAATCGATGCACATTCATACAAACATTATTTTCAATAGACGAAGTACTGGTGTTAAAAACATGTACATTATTTAAAAGAAGTTTGATAATGAAAATAAAAAATGTCAGTTCAAACATGTAACTCCAACACTGCTGGGTTAATTTTCAGATGCATTGAAATATCAAGTATTAACCTAGTATTTCAAGTAACTTTGACATCTAACATAGGTGTGTCACTTTACAATATAATACACCCTTTTCATGTTAACTGATAGTGGATCTCAAGCACTCAAAAGCATTACATACGGAAATCAACATACATCAGTGTAATTGTGTACGTGCTGTAGACCGTTGGTTCAAACCCAAGACTTGTCAAACCAAGGACAATAAAGTTGGTGTCAGCAAAGAGAATAGCATTTATGAGTACGCGCAAGACTGGTTGACATAAAATCAGGAAATTGTATCCCGGCGGAGCAGCAAGTCTATCCACGGACTGTGAGCACTGCAAATTTAACTAGGCGTGTAAGTCTAGAACAAAGTGGCCTTCATCATCATCTCAGTGAAATTGAATTTGTATTTGATATGATATAGCTGGGAAAAAATATATCATCTTGGTGACAAACACCAATTACCGACGCTACCTTCTACTGGAAATCCTAATTAAGATTAGTTTGATGATTTGATTTGGATTTGGTGTTTAACGCCACTTTCACCAATATTTCAGCTATATCATGGCGACCAGTTTCAGTGTCAGTGGTGGAGGAAGCCGGAGTACCCGGAGAGAACCACTGACCATAGAAAAGCAACAGGTAACCTGCATCACTTGTGGCTGCGATTCGAGTGCACCTTTTTGTAATTTACAAATCAGGAATCGAACCCACACCGTATTGGTGATAGCCTTGTATGAGTTGTTAGGTAATCCAACTACCCAACTTATTGAGCCACACAGTATATTGAAGGACAGACCATACATTGGTCAGAGAAAAAGGACAAACAGCATTTTACAAAACATTACGGAGAAAACAAAAGGTTGAGCAACACTACCCACCCCCCCCCNCCCCCCAAACCCCACTAAAACCGTGGATGAATACAACATAAGGAAGAGTATGACCCCCACACAAATAGCATTGTTATATATTATATAAGTAAAAGCAGGATTAAAATAATTTGATTAAGATATTTGGACACATAGCAAATACAAGTCCAGAAAAATTTAATTTGTTATTGTGTTATGTGATTATCTTCAACAACAGAAAATGCAATCTTTTGTAAATTAGGATGTGCATTATATAAAATGAGGAATGTAAATCTTAACGTGACCGATTTTCAATTTTATTTTTACATGTTTTTTTTTTATTACAATATAGAGTAAACATTACATTTTTATATATTCAATTTTGGTATTTAAGTTAAATACAGATCCCTGCATTGGCAAATATATTTGTTTGTCATGTTAAACAATGACATTCCTACGCTTCCTAACATATTAACGGTAAACAGGTTCTAAGCTCCATCCCGAGTTGTTTACTCATGGTCAGATATATAACAAATTTAGACATACAGCCGATTAGACTAACAATTTTTAAACTTTCAACTAGCATTAGTAAGTTTGTAAAAGACACGCCTGACCCCATTATTAAACTGATGGCCATTGTGGCCCTATAATCTGTGACTATCCACCCAAGAGAGTCCTCACTCGTTTCATACTCTAACATTTTGTAAAGATACTTCCCAAAAAATAAATATCCGTACATTGTCAGCCGTGGAATCTCCGAAAGGAGGAATATAATTAACACAGTTGTAATCATAAGAGCGGATCGTCTCTCCTTTGATCTCTGCACTATGTTTTTCCTGCGGAAGTTTTTCTGACACAATTTATACAGACACAATTTATACACAGTGTATATCACACATATACACATTGTAGTTGATGAAACAACTAACAAAATTGCGAACACTAAAGGATAGTATCGTGTTGCATATAAAAATGCTTGTTTAGATTCACGAATAGACGAACATCCATCCAGTAATTTTTAGTCATATAAATATCATTGTCAAAATATTCAAACGAAACATTTTGTCGATTAGCAAAACTTACCGCAAAGTGTCTCGGAAGATTGACGAGGAACGATGTCGTAAAACAAATTACACAACAAACAATAGGGGAACGAAGTTTTAAATTATTCCGGAAGAAAATTGGAAATTTTATTGCTATGACCTTTTGAACTCCTAAACACATGGTAAGTAATACGGATATTAAATGAAATGTGTCTACTAACTGACTGCTATAGACGTACCATGAGCAATACGGGAAGGCCAATGTCAACTTTGACGAGTACGTATCTGAATGAACAGTAGTATAAGTTGATTGAAAGAGAGGCTCGAGTCCATATGAACAAAAACCTGTCAAAAAATCTGCTATGGCTAATCCTTGCATTAATACAGTTGATGGCGATATAAGGTTGTGTCGACATAGCACCAAAAAATAATAATATTGTACACCATTGCTATGTAGGACAGTATACAGCCGCCGATAGACATATACACTATGCCGTTCTGTGCGTCCGTTTCAAAGTGATATCCCATGTATTTCTGTGAAACCATTGGTATTTATTTCTAATATTTCATTCAGTCTTTTTTCATGCTAAAACAAATGTAATGGAAATATAAATCCATGGAATTAAAAGATTTGATACGGAAGATCCCGTCAAACTTGTGTGAGTCACAACAAATACATGAAATCAATCGAGTTCTCAAGGAAAATCCAGCCCGACCAATTTTAATGACACAAATCCATGGAATCGATATAATTCGTACGGGAAACAAATATGTATTTTTCACTTCTAAATATAAGCGGGAAACTTTTATTATTGGTAAAATACACAGAAAATCCCGTCAGACCGATGTAAACGACACAAATTAACGGAATCGATATACTTCATACGGGAAGCAAACATTTAGTGTCCAGTTCTCAATATAAACGGGATCGTGTTATTATAAGTAAAACACATCCGTTATGTTTCTATGGAAACATCAGAATATTCCATATCACTATTCTTTTAAACAATATTTGAATATACCACAAGCAGTGGGTTATATATAACAACTTTATATTTATAGTATATTATATTGCACTCTTAATCCTTTTCTATCACATTCTTCATATCGATGTTTGAGTTAATTTACCACTATTAGAAAAAAAAAACTATAAATGTTTATTTACAAGTTTATGGTCTTGTATATGTTGTTGCTTTAAGATCAAAAGATCATAATAATGTGTTTCGTATATTGCTCTTGTAATCCCCTTCTTCATAGCGATATTTGAATTAATTTGCCTCAATTAGGAAAAAAAATGTATAAATGCCTATACAATGGTATGTTCTAGAATATTTTGTTGTTTTATTTTAATATGAAAAGGATACAGAATAAAATAGTTTTCGCATATCTTCTGAAAAAGACTCCACACACCCTTTACAGTGATAAGTAAACCGCGGATGAATCAGCATTATGCGGTGTAGTCTTGCAACGACAGGCTACAGGTAAGTCTAATATTGTTGTTCTTTGTCAATAAAACAGCACGTTTTCAACAAAATAGGAGTACCATCGTTTGCAGTTTTTCATTGGCTTTATCTATATACAAATTGTGAATAAACTACTTTAAACTGAATGCTTTGAATTGACCTTTTTTTCATCGTAGATATGCGTTTTCCACGAAAATTGCTGAAACAAGCTCATAAAACAGCGGAACGGCTGATTAAAAGTCTATAATACACACCCAGTCAGAACTCACAGTATATTCTTGATTTTATACTAGCATGCATGTATTTAGATAAAATTGTCCTGTTTCGAAGATATGAATGTATTTTTATGCATGGTACACGATTATCGGGAATAAGCTTCCGCGGATGAAAAAAAATAATGGGATGTGTAGACCTCGGTAAATGATAAGAAATCCACGGTGTTTTAATGCAAATGATATATGATACTTTTAGCTGGTTTATTCAACCTTTGCTTTCTCTTGATGTGTAACGTAACGTTGACAACAAAAATAAGTAGAAGCCCAATTTTTGAGGTCTCAGTGAAATAATATTTCTTAACTATAAAATTTACATTTGGAAGAAACTCTCTGAAACTCAAAGTTTAACATCAACCACTAATAGTAACTCAATAATATTTAGTATGCAGTTGCATTAACATCAATACATCTCTGTTTCATGTCCATTTCGTGCCTATATGTCCTTGGACTTCGATATTTTGGCATAAAATAAAGAAATGTTTACGTTTGTGTTAACTCCAGTTAAACATCAATCACTAATGGTAAGTCAATGATATTTGGTATGTACTTACATTAGCATCATTACATATCAGTGTAATGTCCAATTCATATCTATGCCCTCATTCACGTTGACATTTTTTGTCGGTTTCAGTCATGGTCAATTTTTTTTTTTTTCAGTTTAACTTTATCCAGTCTTCTAGGTCCAGCGACGAGATATTTCTGTGTTAAATGTCAACTTTTAGGGTAGTTTTGATTTCTTGTTTGTTCTGCGGGTTTTCTTGCCGTCCATTTACAATTTTTGCATATTTCAGAAATGGCAGAAGAAACGCAATATCCAGAAGTACCATTCGTGGAAGAGGAATCATTTGTGCTAGAGGAAACCGAAGTCTTAGAGGGATCTTTCGTTGAAGTAGAAACAGCACACACGACCCAAACGTTTTCCTGTAACAAATGCAAACATGTGTTTAAGAAAAAGTATACTCTAAGCAGACAGAGTAAACTGTACATACCAGGAGAAGACAAAAAACATTGCTCAACATGCAATTAGTATTTTAAAACTGAATGAGAAAAGGATGAACATTGTCGTTCGAAACATCAAGCTTTGGTTTGTCGCATTTGTGGTAGAGATTTTAAAAGAAAATGGGATTTAAACAGCCATTATGTCGTTATTCATTCGGAAGAAGATGCTAATAATAACAACTTGAACATTTTGATATGCCCTTTTGAAGGTTGTCAAAAGAAATTCACCAAAAACGGTCTTTTCCTAGATCATCTTAACAAACATACTGGCTGCACCCGCTATGACTGTCGGAATTGTCGCAAGAAGTTTTCCTCAAGATATAAGCAGTCATAAATAAAGTTGTATTGAAAACAAAAGGTATGCATGTGATCACTGTGGAAAGTCTTTTTCCACAAAATGCAACCTGAAAACTCACCTCATAGCAGCCCATAGTGTAAAATCGTTCAAATGTCTATGTGGAAAATAATTCAAATTCCGTAGTAACTTAAGACGCCACCAGAAAAATAAAGGACACTTTGCCTTTTGAATTTTAAACATTCTGTGTTTAGCTTGGCTTCAGTGACAATTGAGTGACCGTTTGTAAGGCAGAGAGTAAATTTTACTTGTTTGAATATGTTTTATTTACACAATTATTATTTTAATCTTTATTTACAATAAAATGTACATAAGTTTACAGCAATGTAAAAAAGGCAAAAATTTAATGATGTTTGGAATTAGCGGTTCATTTAGTTTTTCTAAGTCATTAATAGGTATATTTGATTTTTTAATGTAAAAACTTATTGCTGTAATAACACCATGATAAGTAAATAGTTTGTTTGTATACTATAGGTGTCCTGGAACTTTTGAAGTGACATTATTTTTCCAGTTTCAACCAACACATCATGTATCATGTAAACACCCCTTTTTGCCCAATCCTTGTACAAAACTGTTTGATATCCCACCTTAATGTTTTCATTATTCCAAATATTACAAGTATTTATATTTAGTTGGTATATTTGTAATTTTAATTGCAGTTCTCTCCATGCATTGAAAACTTCTTCCCAAAAAAGATTTTTTAGTTGTTTTTTATGCCCTGAGTTTAATATTTTTTTTTATTTTAACATCTTTTATTATGATTCTTCTAATCCAGCTTAATCTTAATCCTTTTATATGCATTTTGATATTTAACATGTTTAAACCACCCATAAACACGTTTTGAAATAAAACCTCCCTTTTTATTTTCTCCGGTTTATTATCCCAAATAAAGGAGTATAGCTTAGAAACTAATTGATTAATTATATTTTCTTTTGGACCCATTAACCCATTGTTTAATGGAGAAACAAAGAAAGAGAAGAACAGACAATACAATGGTTAAACGAAAGACAAGTACAGACAATGCAATGGTCAAAAGAAAGAAGAACAGACAGTACAGTGGTCAAAAGAAGAACAGACAACACAATGGTCAAAAGAAATAAAAGAATAGACAATACAATGGTCAAAAGAAAGAGAAGAACAGACAATACAATAGTCAAAAGGAAGAGAAAGAACAGACAATGCAATGGTCAAAAGAAAGAGAAAAACAGACAATACAATAGCCAAAAGAAAGAGAAGAACAGACAATACAATAGTCAAAAGAAAGAAAAGAACAGACAATACAATAGCCAAAAGAAAGAGAAGAACAGACAATACAATAGTCAAAAGAAAGAGAAGAACAGACAATACAATAGTCAAAAGAAAGAGAAGAACAGACAATACAATAGCCAAAAGAAAGAGAAAAACAGACAATACAATAGCCAAAAGAAAGAGAAGAACAGACAATACAATAGCCAAAAGGAAGAGAAAGAACAGACAATGCAATGGTCAAAAGAAAGAGAAGAACAGACAATACAATAGTCAAAAGAAGAACAGACAATACAATGGTCAAAAGAAGAACAGACAATACAATGGTCAAAAGATAGAGAGGAACAGACAATACAATGGTCAAAAGGAAGAGAAAGAACAGACAATGCAATGGTCAAAAGAAAGAGGAAAACAGACAATACAATAGCCAAAAGAAAGAGAAGAACAGACAATACAATAG